>MSJI02000394.1:0-24114 GCA_001931905.2 Cladosporium sp. IMV 00045 | reverse complement strand
TTCTAACTATATTATACTTTAAACGTATAAAGGTATAAAGGTTCCTAGCTCTAAAGCTACTAATATTATTAGTATCGAGTTCTTTACTAAGTAACTCGTAGAGCTACGTATCCGCTACTTTAAAGTTACCGCGTTTAATACGCTTTTTTAGGCCTATACGCTTTCGTATACGTGCTAGCCTACGTACGTTAGTCTTAAAGCCGTCTAGTGCTAAGATAGCTACGGTCTCGGTATCCGTAAGGCGAAGATTAGAGTATGCGTTTAAGATAATAGCGCGAAGTTATAGCGAGTCCTTAATAAAAAGGCGAGACGATAGTCCTATCTCTTTTATCTTACGTTTAAACGTTCGAACGGTAAGAGGTATACCGGTAGCCTCTTCGATATAAATACGCATTTAATTATAGGTCTAACTAACGGCTTACTAATCGCGTATCTAATCTACCTACGCGTCGAGATAAATACGTAGGCGGCCTACGTGCCTTTTTTAGTATTCTTCTATTACGTAAACGAGGTGATATATATTCTTAGGGGCTATTACTATTAAAAATAATAGAATATAGTATGTTTTAATATAAATAAGCCTAAATTTGGATTTTGGTACTATAGTAAAAATCAGGAAATCTGTAATTTTGGCACTTTTGTACATATGGCCGACCCTTGCTTTGGGCCGACGACAATCGACCCCAAGCGAGACCTGCAATGTTGCCACCAGCGGCACCAACACCAGATACACCAATGACATCAGAAGTCACCATCGTTCTCACGGACAGCGAGACCTGTTCCGGAATCTCCACACCGACTCCAGATATATTGAATGTTAAAGGCTTGCGAGCGAAAAGAAAGAACGCCTTCCGAGCGTTTCCCAGGCGCACAGCTGGCCTCGGATCGTGACCCTACAAATCGCTATCTTTATCCTCAATGCTTCAATCTTGTGTAGTGTTCCAAAAGCCACGTCATCTCACACAATTGCAAACACCCATCGTACGACCGGACGAACCTGTACCTCCCTCCTTTCGGGCGTGAGAGGGCCTAAATCGCCGAAGACTGTTCGCCCTGATGCTCACGATCATCATACCGTACACGAGGGTAGTGACGAAAGTCGCAGTAACGCCTCGCAAACGTCCTTCTTCCCCTTATGCCATACAACCATCGGAGTAATCATCGCTTTGGAACGCGAATTCGAAGTGCTTGCGAACACGACTGCGGAAATTCACGCTCGAACCCAGCCTGACACCAGATCATGGTCGTGGACAACACAATCGCAATCTTCACGCGGTTTGGTGAGATACCGACAGACAGAAACTTCAAATCCATAAGCAAAAGTGCAACCCTCTCGGATATAGCTTCGAAATTTTAAAAGGATATGATAACCAGAATTCCGGCACTGATGTCAAGAAGCAAAACGCGAAACATGCAAAAACCTCATCAGCATTGAAAAGTGTGAGGATGATGGCTTTAGAAGACTCAATGGACTAGATTCTGGGAGGTGATCTCGCCATGGGGGATTGGCAGTACAAGCAAGCTCGCCATAATGATGGGTACGTCTAGCAGCTCGCAGATATCATACCCTCCAGCAAAAGTCTTTAGAAGAGTTTGAATCCGCCCGGAACCCGCTTCTGGAAGACTCCCTGAGGGTCGTACTTCTTACTAACAGATTGCAGCCGAGCTTTGCTCTCAGCTCCATAGCCCCCGATTGGATCTTGCCACGGTGCTGCATAGTTGAGGTAGACGTACTCATTGAACAGGCCAAGTTCCCTTGCCACGGCTTCCGATTCATCGAACAAAGCTCTCGCTTGACGGTAGATACGCTCGTCGTCATCTTGCGTATCCCATGAAACGGTCAACAGTAGGTTGAAAAGGTTACCCTCTTCTCCAGTGAGGCCGAGCGAATTCTGACCTTTCGCTTTCGAGGTGATCACAGTGGGCATAGGCTGGAAGCTGAGGCTGTACGCAAGGTCCGGAACATCCACCAGCTCTTGTACTGTGGAGTTGGAGATGTCCAAGATATTAGACATCATCTTTGCGCTATTCCCATAGGTTGCAGTGAGGAAAAGTTGACGACGACCGACAGGGCTTGAAGCCGCGAGTTCCAAAGCGAAGTCTGTCAAGTTTGACACTCGCATCGTGCTGTACAACTGTGGCAACGAGGTGAAGTTCTCGAAGAATGCTGGATTCTCTTCCGCCTTGGTGTACTGCAAGTTGCTGGCAATGGACCAAGAGTTCGTGGCCGCGGCAAAGACGTAATTGTTGATCAGAGCAGCGTAAGGGTCATAGTCAGGGCTGCCGGTAAGCGCTTCGAACGCTTCGAATTGGGCATTCTTGGTGCTGATGTCGTAGATAGTGAAGCCTCCCCTGCGTGAGAGAATGTCAATGAACGGCAACGACATACTGCAATTGCAGATACTTACCAAAAGTCACCCTGCTCGAAAGCCGTGAACTCGAAAGCAGTGACTATGCCGAAGTTGTTTGAGCCACCCTTGAGGGCCTTGAATAGATCTGGATGCGACTTCTCTGTCACATCAACAAGGATCCCCGACGGCAAAACGACCTGTACTATGCGATCAGCCAGGATTCGGATTTAAATGCGTGGACATTGATTTCTGACCTGGAAGCGGACAACATTGTCGCAGACAAATCCGTGACGAGGAGAGAAAAAGGAAATTCCGCCTGCCAGCCCTGTTAGTAACCTCTCACAGACGACTGGGAAGCGATTACCTACCTCCCAGAGTCAGACCTCCAACGCCGACACTGGCTGCTCTGCCTCCGTCGATGGCGATTCCCAGTTTGTCGAGCTTGGAGTAGACATCCCCCCATCGATTACCAGGGCCCACCGTCACAGTTGATAGATCTTCCGACGAAGTGACCTCATTGAGGTGGCTCAGATCAATGGTGATTCCCTCATCGATGTTAGCCGCTCCGGAAAAGGGTGTATGCCTACCAATGTGTCAGTCAAGCTAATTACTTCACGTTGCACCTCAAAGTGACTTACCCGCCACTTCTCACTGCGAAGTCGCATTTGCCCGGCAAAATAGAACCCGCAACGTTGAGCAAAGCCATGGCGACGGCAGCTTCTTGGCTACTGGTTGGACTGACCACACATGTAGGTGATATGGCCTCTTCCTGGCGACTCCAGTATGAAGCAAGCGACTCATTGTAGTCTTTGCTACCGAAATAGGCTACCCTCTTGGGCAGTGCAAGCTTGAGGGCAGCACACTATTGTGAAGATACCTGTGTCAGCATTGTGATTGTAGGCGATCATTGACGTGTGGTCCTTATTGGACGGCTTTACCCACACATGTCTTCCCTTTAGACAAAAAATTGGCGGCTGCTGCTTTCGATAATTCGGGCTTTGCAGGCGAGGCTGCTCCCAACACACTCCCTCCCAGCAGAGCAACAATCAGGGTTGTTGCGACTCCTGTCATTTTAAATGAAACGATGCACGATTTGGGAACTGTGAGGAGAAGCACTGCATCGAAATGTCACTCGGTTTTTAAATTGGCGAAGATGGATTGAAAGTCGCGACGGATGTACCACATTCCGTTCTTCACTAACTCAACTTCGTTTACAAGCCTGGTTTGAGCCCTCATACCGAGGTACACAACTCGCCTGCAGGGAGATCGACTACACCAACTAGCCGTCCATTTTAGTCTGTTAGCAGCTTCTGCGATTGGTGGTGCACACGGTCGCACAGGATCGAATAAATAAGTGTGGTCCGAGTGCCTTGCAGTAGACGGCCAGCCGATTTAGCGGGATCCACTGTTCAATATACGTGCCGCGGACTAGATCTCTCAATGCCCTTGAGTCGAGATTGCCATATCGCGCAGCTGTCCGACGCCGCAAACTTGCATCTCGCCAAAGCCTCGCGAATGTATCATTCTAACAAGCGATCGGAGAAAGCATGAATTGGGAAGAGGGTTCAAGATAGAGCAATGGAACAATTCTTCTCACAAAAGCCTTGTGAGTTCGCTCCTTATGGCTATGAAACGTCCCAGGAACAGCGTTACCTCGAAGAATGGCGGGAGGTTTGGTAGCTGCACGTATCTCGCAGGGCACATTGGTGGTAAGCAATCGCACTGGCGGTACTTGGACACGAGGCACTGAATAAAGCTATAGGCCGTCATATGGCTCCTAGTAGGGGCCGCATTGATCTTTCTGGCCGCCCGAATCGCGATCCATCTATACACTTTTCGACGCCTTCATCTTGACGACTATTTTGCTTCGACTGCTTTCACGATCCTCGTTGCCAACGGAGTAAGTACAATTGAATTGAGGCTTGCTCTTTAGAGAGCACATTTCACGATCTAACTCATGTCTCCAGGTTGTCATGACTGTTATGTCGTCTCCCATGTACGAGCTTCTGGAAGTCAGTACCGGGTTGAGACAACCTACGCCCGATTTTGTACAACGAGGGTCCTACTACATCAAGTGCCAATTCGCATCGACACTGCTGTTTTGGACATGCCTATGGAGCGTGAAAGCTTCGTTTCTGGCATTTCTACATCGGTTGACGAAACAACTTAACGGGCCACGAAGAGTCTGGTGGCTGATCGTGGGCTTCACTGTACTCACCATAATCGCTAGCATCATCTCTTATCCAATGGCGTGCACTTCTTTCACGCCTGGTGAGTCCTCCTAGCCTCCATGAACATCGTCAACTGCTTCTGACTCTACCAGGTGAATGTCAAGATCCGGCAAGTATACGCAAGTCTCTCATTAGTCTTCGAATGAGCACAGCTTTTGATGTTACCACGGATGTATGCAGTGAGTCTCATGCCACATATCACGAGATACTGCCCCTACTGACAAGTTAAAGTCATCGCCCTGCCAATCTACGTCGTGGCAGGTGTGGATATATCTAGAAAGCAGAAAGCAGGCTTGATGTTTGTTCTGGGCTTGGGAGTTCTGGTCATAGCCTTCGCCATAACTCGCATAAGCTTCTCAGACACTCAGAATAGCCAGCCAGAAATCTCGTGGCTGGCGTTATGGAGTGCAGTCGAAAGCAGCGTGGCGGTGATCGTTTGCTGTCTGGCAAGCTTTAGGATTCTGTATACGGCTAAGCAGGCAAACTCGGGCGCTCAACCGTACTACATTGGTAGTGCAAGCGCTCGGATTGACGGCAATGGCAGGTCTTGCGCAACGAGCAGCAACCGCGGCCGAGTCGATGGCTTGGATGATGATGGAGATGTGCCGCTCCATCGCGTGAGTGCGCCAGACAAAAATGGGACTTTGACAAAGGAACCTTTCAGAAGTGACTCGTCGTCCCAAGTTTCAATCATGCGCGAAGCCGCCGAAGTTGGTACGAAATGTTCGCTCGATAGAGAGCGCACGCAATGAAAGCAGCTTCACGATCATTGCGATGTCTCCATTATCATGTCTCAATACGACAGCGTTTGTCAATCATGAAATAGTCATCTCTTCGCCTTCCAATTGTTGTGGTAGCGTCCACAGTTGCTCTAACATCTTTGCTTGAGCTCGGAGCACAATAGCATAGTCGACTACTACATTAACACCAACATGTTGTTAATGACTTAGGTCTTCTACAGTTACGCTAGCAACAAGTAGACAGCTTGGAATGCACTTCAGTCATGTACGTCGGCGCCGTCAGCTCTCGCATATTTGAAGCTCTCAAGGCCGCCTCAATGACGAAGATACAAGAGCATTCCAGAAAGTAAGGTAAAGATATAAAAAGGAAGAGAAGGCTGAAGACGAGGAGCAGCAGAATATCGTAACCAAGAAATAGCTGCAAGGAAATACCGGCATGTTCTTATAACGCGTACAAGTACCGACCATTTCAATGTAACCTAACTCTCCGACGGCCCATGAGAAAGATTCATACAAAACTGTCCATCTGACTGATCGTTATGCGAGTATCATCGGTCAAAGCATTCTGTTAATCTCGAACGTTCGTTGAGAAGAGCCCAGATCAAAAATATCTCTCGTCTTCGTCCAATCGTTATCGGACTCAATGCTATGGAGTGTGTTTCGCACCGCTGAGTTAGATGGGGAAAGGACGATGTCTCTGCCAGTCTTGGGCACATATCATCAGCTCTGGTACAAAGCAAAGGCGACCATTCGGTTGAGAAAGAGTTGAGAATAGCTATAGTATCTCTCAAGTTTCCGTGCAACTGCCATCGGCTCCTATTGACTATAGAGCTATCAGTCCTATTGAGAGAGACTGATAGAAGGATGCTGTTTCTCCGTCATCAATGCACATACCATCGACTCCAAAGCTAACGTCACAGACATCGCCGGTGAGATGGGGAGCACAGGAAGGTCTTGTCTCTCTGTGCTAGGTGCACATATCATCGACTTCCGAAGCTGATATCACGCAAATTGCCACTGAGAGAGGCGTGATGGGAAAGCTAATATCTCTCCGCCTCCTATGCACATATCATCGACTCCCGACCGCGATAGAAGATATTCTCCACGGGAAACAAGAGTTTTCATTCAATCAATTATCTCATCAGTCTTCCAATTCTCTGCCCATTTTCGGGCCAATTCTCCAATCCTCTCGATTAACCTCCAAAGTAAACAAAAGAAAAAACCACCTATCTCCTCACAAGCATGACCGCCGTGGCGATCCCCACGGCCATCAGACAATACAGCAACCCCACCAAGACTCCATAGCACAGCGCATCGAACTTCTTGCCCTGGCTCATCTCCTTGATCTGCCCATCCGTGCGCCTGGCGATCAAATAATCGAATTGGCCAACGCCGTACATGAAGCACAGCGGCGGCAGCGGCAGCATGCGCAGGAGGTACCACTTAGACAACCTCTCCTGCAGCGCCTTGAGGCGCGGGTCCAGGACGTCGTTGGGCCGGATGAGGGCCGCGCGCTCGATGTTCGGGTCGGCCAGGGGGGTGTTTGGGAAGCGTGGGAAGGGGCTGGATGCGTTGCGCCCGTCCTGGCGGTAGTTGCGGCGTGGGAACATCTCCCAGCGCCGAGATGCTTCGAGCATTTCGCGGTCGGTGAAGGCTCCCTGGATGTTGGAGGTAGGAGAGCCACTAGTGATTAGCCCACGGAGGCTGGTCTGGCTGCTCATAGCTGCCTGACGGGTTGGATGACGAGGATTTCTGGCTGGGATACGAGAGCGCTGGGCCAGAGCTTGTTGGCGGCGGTTTTCTGGCGAGTACGCTGTAGCAGGGAAAGCTGGGTTCATCGGGCGGCCGCCGAGATCAAGTCCTCTGCGGCTGGTATTGGCCCAGGGAGTCGGAGAGTCGCCACGCACAGTGCAAAAGGTGGCAGCCGTCTCGCTGTATTGGAGGGTGCTGCGCTGTCCTTCGTTGATAGGAGTTTGAGCTAGCAGAGTGCGGTTGTCTTCTTCGGCGCCGCCGATAGTGTCTTCCATGATGGCTCTGTTTTCACGCTGTTCGGCAGTGTAGAAGTTGCCGCGGCTGAAGAACGAACGGAGCCTTTCCAGTGGCATGGCCCTAGGGCGTTGGATAGACGACTCAGCGGCAGCTTGCTCTGCGACAAATTGCTCTGCGGCCAACCTGACCGCCTGGGGGTTTCTCTGCCGGATTTCCTCAAGCTCAATGTCATCCTCTCGAGCCTCCAAAATGGCGCTTGGTCGGCGTTCACGCACGCCTCGCAGAATCCCGCCACTTGTCGGTCTTGGGGTTCTCGAAGAGAAGTCGGAAACGAAGTTCGAGATGCTCTCTTCAACACGCTTGTTTTTGTAGATCTTCTTGAAAGCCTTCCTGGCTTGCTCAACATCTTCAGTGTTTGGCGTGGATGCAGCGGGCTGTGCTCTTGCGGCTGCCTCACTGAAAGGATTGACGAGACCGGGAGCGGCAGACATGGCACTCAGCCGGTTTGTCTCGCTGTACGTGCTAGTGTTGGCGTATGAGTCCTGACTGGGGCGAGATGGATATGGAGGGAACTCTGGGTGGCTTTCGGACCTAGTTGTCTCCCAGTCGCCTGCATCGTTGCTTCCGATCGTGTTCTCAGAGAGTTCTCTGTCAATCTGGGGTGCTCCTCTGGCCCTTTCTGTACTGTCTGACCTAGACGACTCGATGGGAGATACATTGTGCAAGCTTGCTTGGGCACTTCGGACTCCTGACATAACGGTCATATCGGTGGTTGCAGTTGTAGAACGTCCGGGAGCTGGCCTGATGTGGACTTCCGACCCGTCATCCTGGGTCCTGATCGGCAACTCTGGGTCTGCACGCCTCTCACGAATTCCAAGCAGCTCGCCAGTATCACCGTAGGTGCGTTCGCTGGTTGGCAGTTCCGACTCTCTCAGCGACAGCTCGCCACTCATGTGCTGCTGTACGTTCTCCGGGAGCTGAGAGAACACGTCGTCAGAGTGGAGCGCATGCTCGCCACTCTCGAGGAGGCGAAGGGTGTCCTCGTGCTCGTGAGGCGCATCTCTTGTATACTCATAATCGGCGACAAGGTCGGCGATGGTACTGTCTTCGGCTGTGTCCTCACGAGCCGGTTGTCTGTGGAGAGAAACATCTCGTAAGTGTGCCTAACAAACGGGGGAGGTGATGTCGAGCTGGTACATACGCCGCCTGAGAGGGCACATCAGAAACCCGAAGGTCGAAGGGGTCGGACGGTGCTCTTGGCGGCACAAGTGACTCAGCAGATGGACTCAAGTTGCTGGAAGGGGCGTCAGCAGGCTCTCCGGTCCCGTCGAGACCCATGATGGTACGACGGGCCGTGGCCGGGTTGGAGTATAGTGCTCTCGGCCTTTTTAATGATAGTCAGCACAAGGGCGTGGAGTGTCGGAACACAAGAAGCACTTACATAGCTTCTGGGTCTTCGAAATAGTCGTCGAGTAGTCCTTCGATCTCTGCAGGAGTCTCAAAATGTGATGAACTCAGCAGTAACGAAGCGTGTGGATTGACGAGGTCAAATGAAGCACCTGCAAAACGGTCAGACTCTAGAGAGACGGAATGTGTACGCCAGCGGCTCACCTCGGTAGTGTACTGTCGTGGGGTGCTGTATGTCACCTTGCGGATGCGGTCAGCCAACATAAACCCGTGAGAAGCAGGTTGACGTACCACCAGATCCGACGTGATAATTTCCAGGCGGAGCTGGAAAATGAAACTTTGATAATGAATAGCTTGAAGTATCCAATTCTGGAGCCGTGCGAAGACCGCCCTCTCTGCTCGCGGACTCAGAGTGGATGCCTTGGAAGCCTTTGTGTCTGCGGGGTCGATATCTCGGATTGCTGCGGACGGGGTCTTGGAGGTCGCTGGCGGGTGGTTGCGGTAGGGTCTCTGTTGTTAGATGACCACCTTGCTGCAGTCGCTCTTGGTCTCCCTGATCCTTTCCAGCCAGTTGACCTTGATCTCCTTTGCCCAAATTGCCCGATGAAACGTGTACCACCGCGTGCACCTCCCAAACACCCTGCTCGCGATGGGGAAGACGCTTAGCGCGTCGCAAGTCAACTGTACCTTTTCGAATGTCCCAGGCGTGAAAGCTTTCAGGCGCCTGTGTTGGTTGTTTTGGTTCGCTGCAGGAACCTCCAAAGTGCGCGGTCGTTGGCGTCAAAGTCGGCGAAGATTGCACTGTTGTGCCGCTGGAGGATAGAGACGGAGAGGTGGCGAATCGCGGTGAGGGTGTTGAGGGGCAGAATGGAAGCAAAGGAGTGAGAGTAGGTTCTGAAGGGTACTGAGAAACAAGGAGCGGCTCGCTCTCGGTCGAGCAGGCCCAATGCGCAGATTTTTGTGGTTGCGCGTCGCTGCCGACAAAGATCGCGGTGGGTCGCCTGCGAAGACGTTTGGGTGGCTCGCCGCCTGGTAAAGGAGAAGATGAATGGTATGGAGAATGAGGTGTTCGAGGTCTGGGAGTGTGGCGAGGGTCAGGTGTAGGAGGACGTTTTGGTGGTGCGGGGTCGGCCGGTAAGCTTGGGGTGTGTGAAGTGAGGTTGAAGTCGAAGCCTGCCAGCAGCGAAGTGGCGGGGGTCGCCATACTAAATGGCGGGGACAGTGCGCACATATGCGCACCCTAGCTCGTGTCTTTTGGCTCACTTGAGCGCTCCAACGCTCACTGCCACTTTGCAAGCCAAAATGGCAGTCGCGTCCCTGTCACAAGCCAAACAAACTCGGAGTTTTCCGGAAGACGAGTCTCCTGGTGGATGATTTGCAGAGCCAACCAAAGATTCCTCGCGACTTCTTGATGGCTTTCTTCGAGAAGTCGAATAAGATGCGCCCTCCTACGTGATCCAAGGACGTGATCTTCCGTCGAAACCAGATCCAAAAAGTCTCAAGGCCTTAGCCTGTCCTCTCCAAATTCGCTTCCATGCGCAAGCAAAGGCTTCGTCGCGAGACTCGAGATGCTGATTCTCGGATGTTGTCCCTCTGCTCCACGGCGATTACTCCAATACCAGCACCAAAGCACCCTATTCTCGTCGGACCGCTATTCCTTCAGACTTGGTGTGACCAGAAGTCGCCAGCAAAACGAAAAAAAACCGCGGAGAAGGCGACGGCTACCTGTTCCGGGACATATACATATAAGCCTGCTGCCGTAACCTCGATGTTGACGTGCAGCTTCAAATCCAGGCGTGCAAGGTCGTATCAGAGTCGACGCAAGCGTCAGATTCACCCAGTCGGTGTCCAAGTTGTTCCAGATCAGGAATTTCCTTATCCAAGAAAGAATCCAGCGAGTGTAACAATCAAGTCAGCGTGTCGGTCGTGAGAAACTGAGAATCGCCTACCAGCGGCGGTCTCAGCTTTCGGCTTGAAGTCAGCAACAATACATAATGAAGGAAAGCATGATGCGAAGTTCAGAAGAAAAGTCAAGAAGAACAGAAAGGATCACCGTCATCCGTGCTTCGAACCAAACGTGAAGAAAGCATGGGACCTAAGACATCACGAAAGAGAAAGAGCCGACCAGCGGCCGGCGGGACGTCGAAGGCCACGGCCACCCACACAGCACCCAAGTGACCGGTCTGCGCCTCCAGGAACAATTAGCCTACCGTGCCGATTTGCAGTAGTGCCAAAGGGAACCATCCGGCATCTGACACGAGAGAAAGAGAAAACAACAACACACCAGTCGGGCAGCACAAAACAACAGACGACGCCAAAGCCGGGCGCGGCCTCCAGAGCGAGCGATGAAGTCCGCTAAACCAATCAAGCCTGCTTTTCTCCACCCAAGCACTTTCTCAGCACCAGCCAATCAAGCTGCGTACGCTGCGTTTGCGCAAGGATTTGCGCAGTACAAAGTCTGGTACATGCGACGTCGACTGAGGCCAATTGACAAACGCATACACCAAATCTGCGGTCGTCGAGGCCCAGCGGGTGGGTGGTTTGCGTGTGAGTAGGGCTGCAGTATGCGGGTCATTTGCGTGCAGCTGCCGAGTGGCGATCGAGAGCCATGCGTGCCATGGTCGCCTTTCCGGTGGTAGTTCGCGTGGCGGTGCTGACCAATGGGCTGCGTGGGACGGTGAAGTGATGATGGAGGGTTGTCTGAGGCGAAAGAACGTTCCTGACGTGACCGTGATCAATTGCATTGTTCAGTCGGATGAGCCCCGGGTGCTGCGGCAGTGATGATGTTGTGCATGGTCTGTCTGGGCACTTTCGTGGCGTTGTCACTGGATGGTGAGGGTGGCAGCGGATGACCGGGTCGGCCAGTAGTGATGGGAGATCAGATGAAACACGCATGCGCGAACGTAGCCCGTGGGTAGCATTGCATGCCTGCGATTTGGTGGGCTGAGGCTGGATCGCCGTAGCATGTGAAAAGAGTTCGTTGATGAAAGTCACATCAATAGTACCTTACGCGGAAGCATGCACATGTCTCGTTGGAAGGCAAAGACCAAAGATAGAACGGGTCGAGAAGAAAAGTAATTTGTGGCAATACTGCTACAAAGCGGACTCGTTCAAAAATCCACGCGTTCCAATTATTATTGGGTCGAAAGAAAAAAATATCTGTAACCAATCGCACGGTTCCAAGTGGTAGTCCCGTACGCCCAAAACGCCTTGCCAATTTGATCATAAGACGACAAATGAGATCCTTGTGGTGAAATTCACGGTAGGAAAAGGCTACAGTCTCTTGCCGGGGACAAAAATGAAAAGACAGCACAGCGCCGCATCTACCACCGCGATCCAGGCGAGGCACATCAAGGCACGCTTATTGAGAAGTTTCCTGTAGTGCAATTCGGTTAGCAGGTGGCTCAGTATATGCTGTTATGACAGTTCAAGCTTACCTCACGAATGGCTCTTTCACCTTCGAGAAATTCATGAACGTGTACTCGCTGTACCCTGCCAACGCAAGGATGGGATCCAGCATGTACTGATGAGTTGCCAGAAGATAGACGCCAACAGTAAAAGGCAAAATCACCCAGCACCTTCTGCTCCGGCTCGCATCCAGGAAAATCAATACAAAAGACGTCCAAAGGGCGCCAAAAAGCGCAACCAAGCCTGTGATCAATCGCAGCATCATACTAGGCGCCACAATGTTTCCCAGAGCCTTTGCCCGCAAGAAACCAGGAAAGGCATCCCTCTCCATAGCCTGAAACACGTAATCTTTGGCTGGATCGAAAACTTCTGGGTCGTCACGGCCCTCCTTCTCAATGTTGTTTGTAATGTCATTGAGAATGCCTTGCGGTAAAATAATTTCTCGCTCGGCACCAGGGAGCAAATAGGTGTAGAGGATTTTCTCGGCGGATGCACGAATATCGGCACGCGCCACTGTATGGTTTGGTGAAGTGTTGCTGTTTACATTTGGCGAGGGCGTGTTTGGTGAAGCGCCGTCGCCGGTCATGTAACTGGGCCGTGGGGGCGCATCCGATGGTGCATCTTCGCTGCGGTTGCTGTGTTGGCTGTTCTTGGGCGAGTGTTTGCTGCCACTGTCGTTGCGCAGGAAGGCGGAAAGGCCGCTCTCGCTTTGGCGGTGTCGGTGGCCGCTGGGCCCCTGGTCCTCATAATTGTCAAGGACCTGGGAGGAGCGCTTGCTTCCACCACCTTTTTCAAGTTCCGGAGTACCGATCAGGACGGAGCGACGTAGTTCGCGCACGTAGTGGCGGCAAAGGGACATGTGTTGGGAGACATCGAGCCTGTTTACCCGAGTGTTGTTAGCCGCGCGCATCCCCCGAAGATGGTCCTCCGCCCGCCATTTCACCACTCTCGCTCATTCTTGACATACCAGAAGTCCAAGTAATCCACGCTCCGCTGCACATCGCGCATGTAAATGTAAAAGGAGAAAAGATCGACCGGTGCTGTTGTTCGGCGCGACAAGACTTCGAAGAGGTTCGGAAGGCGGTCGCGTGGGCCCATGGAGTCGGGCGTGGGCGTGCGCGACGCCATGCCTGCTGTTACGCTCGCCGGTCGCGGTGCTGAGTGGTATATGGTGGAATAATGAGTGTCGTGAAGAGGAAGAGGCCTGCTCAATGGCCGCACATGACGTTTCGCAGAGGAGCTGGAGATTGGGAGATTCGAGGAGCTGAGCAAAGCCCAATTAGCGTGGGAGTTGAGAGCAACGGGGGCCAGAACGCGACACAAGCACACCCGAACTTTCATTACATCGGCAAATCATCCTTGAAAGCACCGAAGATGCCGGGTGTGAAGACGTGATGAATCCTCACTTTGGACATTACATGTGAATAGGCAGATCATTTCATTCAAGCGCTAACCTTCAGTTATGACATTCATGTTCTGAGTCTCACAATCGCGTTTCTACTGTAAACACAACTCCCAGACGCGTACGAAATTGGGGATACCGAGTCTCGCATCGCACCGTTGCTGGCCCGTTCCCTATGACGACCGATCGTCACAACCTGGGGCGAGGGAATTATGCCGGTGTGTTTCGCTAAGAGGTTTGACAGGAGCATGTTGGTCTTCACTTTCTATATGTCCTTACCAAACGCGACCGACTTCTTGATCTCCAGCGACCACTCGTGCTCGGCTACAAGTCCGAGTACATTACGGATGTGGCGAATGCCACCTACCAAACCTTCAATTATCTTGCTCATTTGGACATGCAAATTGTACCTCCTAGCCTGCAAGGTCAAGCCAGATGTCCAACCGTCGATCGACGATGCAGAATGAACGCCACGGTCACAGCCTATGTACGGGAGCAGTCACCCCATCCGCACGGCAAAACATGTTCGCGAGCCATTCTCCCGTCATTGACATGCTAGAGTCGCTGAGCTAGCGAAGGCAGCACCTAATGGTTGTCGTTTAATCCAGAACTCATGACCTGTTAGTCCGCTTAGCAAACCCATTGCAGAGCGACAGAGTACACCATCGCAATATATCCCCATCGCTAGGAGTGTGCCTGGTGACCAGTGTGAAGCTGATTTCCCCTCGGCGATATTGCGCCTCGAGCGGATAGAGTAGAAGCTCTCCTGAAGCCTACCTGTCGAGCATTGAGTACCGCTATCATCAATCCGGAAAATGGTTGTTCGCTTTGCAAGAGCTGGACCTTGCTGTAGTGGCACATTCCGTGTCATCTATCCGGTCCAGGTAGGGCTGTGACAAAGTTAGGCAAGCCACATCTCTCACCGATGGTATGACACGAGCACGCTGTGGGAGCTTATTAATGAATGCTTCGGGTTCTTCGCTCTGCGCCACGCAGCTGAGAGGGACCGGTAACAAATCACGGCCGCAGCTTCATCGGATCGAACAGATTACTGACGAATAAGTAACAAAGGGTCAGAAAGATGTAGCGAAGCCCAGCCATCGGTACTGTGGTCTGCATCCCATATCACGAACACGGTTTGCTCACAACCTTCGAAATGTTGAGCGACGTCGCAATATGGAAGTCCACGAGAGTTCTGTCAAAGCGCACAAGGTCATCGAATAGTGAAAAACACTTTGTTTAGAGCACTTTGTTTAGAGCATGGTTGCATCTTCATCCACAGGACCATCTCGCAAGGATACCTAAGAATAGAGGCGGCTGGACGGGCCTCGCGCGGGATCTAGCCAGACTCGATCAAGCGCAGACTTTCTTCAGCTGCTCTCACTGCAAAGTAACCTCACGTCGGCCGGTGGTCCCGAAAACGCCCTCGCACCGCCATAATCCTGCTGCGCCGCTCGTATACATCTTGATATGCGATATACTTTTTGGATAGGTTGATTGGTCAGATTCCGCTGACACGCTGCTGCTGCTGGAGTACGCTCTGTAGGGTATGCGTTGGTGGGCGCCACACCCGCGCAACCGAATACGTTGACGCCTTTTCTGCTACCATACAGCTCCGCCCTATGCTACGCTCACATGGCTAAGGTGTGGCCTGACCACGCTATCGGTTCGTGTTCGCCCTCCACATCTATTTTCCGGTTAGATGCTACAGTGTTGATGATCAGTCTCGTACTGTGACGTCGAGCAATCTACCATGATTAGCATCAGCCTCGTGATGCTTTGACACCTGCCGGAAGGTGGTGGAGGAGCGTCGACGGTGGGCGATGTTGTATATTAGGTCCCTCGTCCGACGGTGTAGGTCGATCTTTTCCATATTTCATTTCACATTCAACTACATCTATCTCCTACTTGATCATTCGCGGTTTTCGGTACTGGACTACATTCGCTTCAGACGTCCAGTCTACACTCGCTTCATCTGATCGTTCGACAGTTTCCTCTTGTCTCTCGTTCCATCCTATTTCCTAATTTCATCATTCAACTCTTTTCCTTAATCACATTCACTACCAAGCCAATCAACATGATCCGCGCTCTGGCATTCATTGCAGCTGTTGGAGGTGCCTCCGCACTTCCGGGTGGATATGGCGAGCCAGCCGGCTACGAGCATCCGCCTCCATACGCTTGGGGCACTGGTTCAAGCTCTGTGGCCTCGACTTCATCCACACCGGTGCCCTACCCGACCTCCTCAACCTTGAGCAGCAGCAGCTCTTCTTTGAGTGTGCCAGTGTATCCAACTGGTAGCTACACTGACAGCTCGTCTTTGAGTGTACCCGTGTACCCAACTGGCGGATACACTGACAGCTCGTCTTTGAGTGCGCCCGTGTACCCAACCGGCGGTTACACTCACTCGACTTGGTCTTCATCCTCTTCTTTGACCAGCTCAAGCTCAAGCTGGAGTAAGCCACCGGTCTACCCTACTGCGCCGCACAGCGATTCTCACAGCAAGCTGCCTCACTCTTATCCATCAGGTGGAAAGCCTCCTCACCATGAACCATCCGGCGGTAAACCTCCTCACCCGACTGGAGCTGTGCACCCAACTGGCAGAAAGCCCCACCCTACTGGCCACCCGACGCCGCCTAAGAACCACACTACCACGGAGACCGCCACGACCTACACTACTCTGACGACCTGCCCGGTCACCTACACTAGCGGCACTGAGACTGTGACCACTCTGACAACAAGCGTCGTGACAATCACTTCTTGCAAGCACGGTTGCACTCCAGCTGAGTCCACGACCACCATCATTCCCGGCACCACTACCTCAGTGATCTACTCGACCAGCACTTTCCCAGTGACTCTGACCAAGACCTCTTTCGTGCCTCACAGCTCCCCGGTCTACACGCATGGAGGAACGACTTACTACAGCACCTCGCTGTCTACCACCCACGTGCTGACGAGCTATATCTCAACCGTTACAAACGCCATCACTGGCGTCCCGGCTCAGAGCACACTTGTGAACCCGGCCCAGCCCGCTGAGAGCACTCCCGTTTCTCCAGTTGAAAAGACTTGCCCGCCTGCCGTGACCGTCACCGAGACAATCTACGCCAGCATGCCGCCAGCTCCTACTTCCGGCTCTGACTCTGGCCCCGGCTCCGGCCCCCAAGTTACCGAGACTGCTACCATCACCTTGGGCAACGGCCAGACCACCACGATTTGCGTCACCTACACTGCCACTAACACCCCACCCACCAAGCCAACTGACACCAAGACCGGCTCCCTCCCTCCCTACCCCACCGGCACCAAGGACCACACTCACCCGCCCTTCCCAACCGGCACTGGCAGTGGCGACCACACCAAGCCCGCTCCCACTGGAGGCCACATCAAGCCGACCGGCGGCCATGTCAAGCCAACTGGCGGCGAGATCAAGCCTACCGGCAGCTATCCTCAGCCCTCCGGTTCCGCGTGGCCGGAGCACGACGACAAGTCTGAGTGGAGCTGGCCTTCGAAGTACCGCTCTCACGACTGGTGAAGGGTTTCTTAATGCACATGATGGACGATTTTGAGGAGTTTGGATGATTTCATTTTGATATGACTCATGTACATACGATTGGTTATTTGGGATTTGTT
Source organism: Cladosporium sp. IMV 00045 (assembly GCA_001931905.2). Lineage (NCBI taxonomy): Eukaryota > Fungi > Ascomycota > Dothideomycetes > Cladosporiales > Cladosporiaceae > Cladosporium > Cladosporium sp. IMV 00045. The sequence continues at coordinate 6,962 of MSJI02000394.1, read as the reverse complement.
TGGTTCACGACACTCCTTGGATCTGCTGGGTATATATATGCATATTTGGCGCTTCGGTATAGGGTTTGAGATCTTTCGAGATCTGGTTAATCAACGATAGACTTGTTTATGCGATTTTTCAACCAACATATACCTCTCGTATCTTTGAAAATGTCCAACAATTGACATGAATTCAAATAGATGCGTGAAACACTGAAAGGTCATAAATTCGTTAGTTACAGAGATCAAGCAACATAACATTGAAGACGATCGCTAAATTACAGTGAACTCCTGCTCCGGCAACCCCAACTCCAAACCTTCGCCGTACATGAGCCCAGGCACGTGGCATTCGCCAATCAAAAGGTAATTTCCAGTCCCCTCAACTGCGCGAAGGATCTGAGGGAAAGAAGCACCATAGATGATGCAGAGAAGGTCGCCAACCTGTGTTTCTGGCACACTACTACCCAGTTGGTTGTCCTCGGTGGCGAAAGACCGTGTTCCAAGACTTTGAAAGTGTAGGCTCTGTGAAACAGCATCTATGATTGCTCCATAGTCTCTCCGCGGTATCCGTAGGTCAATTTCAATCCCAGCTATTGTGAAAAGCTCGGGGTCAACTCTGGCCAAGTAGATTGGTAAGTAAAGATCCCGTAGGTAGTCACTGGGGTTTACTTGAGCCATCAAAGAGTGCATCTCTTCCGAGCACTGAGGTTTCGGTGAATAGAGGTCAGTGCTGTCAGGAAATAGGACTTGCTTCATCAGATCGATCAGCATCACCTTGCGACTCGCGTCCAAAGGGTAATCCAATAGATTCGACCATGTACTGGCGCCCTTACTCTCTGGAAACCAGATGGCAAGCTTTCCGGGAACGAATTCCAAAATGTCGCTACAGGCTCGAACTCTGGATACGGCAATGCCTCGCAGAACGATGGTCGATCTAGACAGCCTAGCAAAAGAGGAAACACAGGAATTTGACGCATGCCAGCCTAATTTTGGGTGCGAATATTGTAGGTCTTTCAATTGCCGACACACGTATCTCCTTGCTTGCATTACGTCGGTGCACCAGGAAGGTACGTCCGAGCGGAAACCGAGACTCAGAAGGAGGCGGCTGATAACGGTGGGACGGTGAATGGTAATAGCATCAAGACCCCCTTGGCGCAAGCAGTGGGCCACAAAATCTGCGAACACTTCTGGTACAGAGAGGGAATAGTCGACAGGGTACTCATCGGGGTTGCGAAAGAGGGAGGTCAGGCCGTATACGTGATCCCTAGGATCTGGGCACTTCTTCCAAGATGTTTGCATAACAGTGTTCATGTCACTTTTCAGATCACGCAACCTCCATTTCCTGTGTATCGCTGGCTCGAGGTACAAGTTGAGAGCATCCGTGGTTCCCAAAAGGAAGCGCTGACGAGGATTCAATGATGGCAATATATCTCTCCAATATTGAATAACTTGTGTAGCAGCGTTGACGACAGCCAGAGGGATGATCGCTGTTCCGAGTTGACACGTATTAGTCTTTGCGAGTATGATCTCCTGGATTGTCCACAAGCGCGAAAAATATTCTGCTTCGAAGACCTGTGAGTGCATATCCCGTGTAAACGTTTGGAAACTTTCATGGCCGTGGTTGTGAATATATGACTTCAACTCTACCACCGCCGCGGATGCGAGGATCTCGTATCGGCATTTGTCCTTGTGTTCGGGCTTCCGCACCATCCTCGTCCATAAACGGGCAACAAGATGAAGGTAGAAGGATAGAGATTGGATGTCCGCATTATTGCCGTTGCCTAGCCAAGACACAACGTGAGCTTGTGCATAGATTTTGTGTAACAATCCCACTTGGCGATTCCTCTCGATCTCATTGTTCTGATCAATGCACAAACAGTCCACCCAGATCAGTCGTGGCCGATCCCCAAAGCGCAAGGCAGAGAGTGCTTGGTAGACGTTGTGCGAGATACCGACGACCTCGGATTCGCAGGAAATGTGCTCAACGGGGGTTTGGTCCCCACAGACATAAGATAAAGCGGCGAACATGGGCTGGCCGTCCGTTGTGAGATCGTCAAGACAAGCCTGATAGGTCCGACAGCAAAGAGTAGATTCGTCAACGACGCTGCCGCATGCATGCTCGTCTGCTGCTTCGGCGCATACCTCTATTAAACGTATGTGACAGTGACTGAGTAGGGGCTCCCGGAGACTGGTGGGAATGAGGCTTTTGTCGTATCGAAAAGGTACCTCTTCTCTGAGTGGGCATTCCAACGTGACATCGAGTTCGGAAACCGGTATGGGCTCGCACGCGAAAGAATGCCCCGAGATGATATGTTCCAGCAGGAAGTAGTCAGCCTTATCGCTCGTATTGAGTTGACGCGACCTCAGAGTTTGGAGGTAGTGACACTGATCTTCTGGAAAGTTGGCCAGGGATTCCTCATCACAATAGACGTCGGTAGAGCCGCTCGGGCTTGATGGTGTGGTGTCATTTTCCGGTGATGATTCTGCCTGCCGATCTTCAACGGAGGGAGCTACTGCTGTGTTGTTTCGCGCTTTGGTCTTCATCTGTGTGGTTGCCGCGATCGCTGAGTGGTGGCTGTTCAAAGGCTGACGTGCTGAGGGAGTCCCTGTCGAATGCTGGTGATTGTGAATCGGTTCTCGTCATGGATTGCGAACATGGCTTAAGATATGATATGACAGTCTTGCATTTCAGCCTGATGCCCATGTTGCCCTGCAGCCTAATAAGCCACCTTGTCGCGCATGTAGCTCAGCTGGTCTCGTACGACGTTTCTGACGCGGCCAATCTCACTGTCGAGCGATTTACCGAAAACTCTTGGTTGGTGCCCATTTTCATAGGCTCGAAACTTGGTCTCAGGTCAATCACTAGAAGTTCATGCAAAGTTGAAGTATCAATGATCGATCTGTTGTATATGGCCAAGCCAAAGCGGCCAACGGCAGCGCGTCCAAGGCCCACCGAGTTCACCTCCAAACAACATGGACTTCATACACCACTTATCCACACCATGGTTACCTCAACCACAGCAACGGCCATGTAAACAGCCTCCCACCCCAAGGGATCCTTTGTGAAGGTCTCTTGGATCCTAATTTACGAAAAGACCAATAAATCCGAGCACAATGCTCAAATCCATCTTCTACGCCCGCTTCCACCCCGAGCGCGGGCCTGATGTGCTGCACCAGGTCCCCGAAGGAAGTGTGTCACGCGCATCCTCGTCCTCATCTGAAAGTGCCGCTGTTGCCGTGAACACAAGCACTATCTCGTCCGCCACGCATATACCCAGCCTGACAACCACAACGACTCCTGCCCTCGTGCCTTTCTCGTCTCTTTCCGCCTACCTGATCCCACCGCATGAACTCTCCAACCGGCCTCTTGCTATCTGCGCCGAGGGACAAAGAGTACTAGGGTTCCCGATCAGCATCGAGGGTGAAGGGTACGAGCGAAACCGCTTCGTATGTAATGTCTGCTTTGTATTGGACGAGCAAGAGGAGGATGTCGAGGGCTGGCAGCGCATAGTCAGAAAGACGGCGGCATTCATGAGGGCACTGGAAGCTGAGGGTACAGGTGGAGTCCTAAGAGGGGAGGAAAGGGTTGTAGACGAGGCGGTAGAGCGAGGTGAGGCTCCTCCACAAGATGGGGAGGGTGACTTCTTGGTTGTCAGATGGATCTTGAAGGAAATCTTTGAACAAATAAATGCCTTTGGCGAGTGCTGTGTGAGGGTCTCGTCGACGCAGGTCTTGAATTTGAGACTGGAAAGGCGTATGGAGCGCGAGATCGCGAGGCCAACGAAGGTCAAGGCTTGGGATGTACCACTCATTGTACGCGAGCTCCCAGACCCGGCGAGCTGGACGTGGGACTTGGTCCTCGAGCAAACACATCCATATATTGACGGTATCAACCATGTCAAGCGGATCGCTCGCCTTGCCGACGTAGACTTGAAGCTCGTCAAGAAAGCCGTCCGTGAGCTCGTTGCACACCGCCGCGCAATTGTCCTGGACATCTTCCACTTCCAGGCTATCTACGCTCTGACTGGGGAATTCACGTTTTTCGTCAATGACCTACAATCAGTCGACGAATGCAGATCCTACATCGCCATCGACCCCAAAGAAAGCATATTCGCCAGCATCCTCGCCAAAGACGTCCTCTCATCCACACCCCCAATCCCCGACAGAACAACTCTCATCGACCTCTACAGCGTTCTCAAACCCGGCCTCTCCGTCGCAGACTTCTGCCTCGCGCACCAAGATCTGCTAGCCAACATCGACATCCGCCGCTTCATCACCTTCGGCGTGATCAGAGGCTTTCTCCGACGCATGCACAAATTCGCACTCGCGCTCGATCCGCCCGAGTTGCCTTCCACGCCCGCCGTGGCGCAGCAGCAGGCCGGCACGGATTTGGACAAGGCGTGGCGGAAAGCAGCGCTCTCGTCGGGTTGGGCCACGCCGCCTGCTGCTGACGGGGTGGGGGAGTTGCAGGCGAGGTTGGAGACGGAGGAGGGGAAGGAGAGGGAGGAGAGGGCGATTTTGGGGAGGCATTTGGATGGGAAGACGTGTTTGGATAATGTTTGTTTTGAGATGGGGATGGAGGAGAAGAAGGTGATGGAGAAGATTAGGAGTGGGTGGTTTGGGGAGGTGATTGTTTTCTGTAAGTAGAGCCGAACACTTGATTAGATATGAGGCCACGAGTATATTCTTAACATGAGATGGCGATACTCTCACTCTTGCGAATGTGTGATTATCTTTGATTGAAATTCGATTACTTAATCGTACACATTTTGTGGTGCTCAAAAGCGCACCGTGGATCGGAATATTCCTTCGATTCGCCCTGTCAGCTCCTGTAATCTGGTACCCTCATGGACGAGTGTGCAACCGAGCTTATTCCCTTGGCGATTTGGCCTCGAGCGCATCTTTCTGGATGATTGAGCGTTCTGCCTGCTCCGAAATGTGTTATTGGAGCAGCTTCTACGGCCTGCTTGTCGCCCGCCGCCTAGTCCTCAATTGCAGCGCTGGTATAAGACCCTCTTCATTAAAATCCCTCGTTCGTATGTGCTGCAGCCCCAATGCAATGTAGTAATAGCAGGACTGAGGCTTTCGAGCGGTCCAGCCGTATCCGCACGTGGTGGGAGTTTCTCGCGGGCGAAGAATCCACCAGGCTCCTCATGTCAGTCTTGCACGGCTGGGCATTCGTCGCCATAACCTGTGGCAAAGGCAGAAGGGCTTCGGTGCCATCAGTGCCATGTTTTCGCCGCGACGCATTCATGTTCTCACTCTCTGCGCCGACGCTTTGATCCCGCTTGAACATTGCCATCCGCGGACGCCGAGTCAGCATTATCCATATCGTCGCCTTCCAGAAGCTCGCTCTCCTCTCTCGCAGTGCTCTTCCTTCTAAATTGACCAGCTCCAATGGCAACCATTTCATCCTCGCTATCGCTTTCGTCGACGCCCAAAAGCACCGGCATTCTAAAGATACCATCACGTCCAGCGATGTTCGCGCCGCCTTCTCTTTCGAGCTGCATGGGATCGACGGTGAGGACATCGACTTCTTCATCTTCTTGGTCGAGGCGGCGTTTTTGGAGTTCGTCAAGGGGGTGGATATCAAATTCGTCCTCTTGCTCGATGTATTCGACGTTTTCTTCGACTTCCAGAAAGTCGGGCGCGAGAGCGGACCAGCGCTGTGGTGTATGGATGGACCAAATGTATATGCGGCCACTTTCGACGCCGGTTGCTGCTACGAAGGGGCGGGTCGGGTGCCACTGGTGTGTTGTTAGTACTTGAGTCCTGGTTTTGGAGATGTGGTGTCGCCTACCTCTACTGCACCCAGCTCCTCTTTTGGCCCTTCGAGAATCTTCACGAGTGAGCCAAGTCCTCGTTCCCAGATGTAAATGTCGTGGTTCATAAGGGTCGAAGCCATAACGTAATCAGCATTGCTGCTGAAAGCAACGTGGTTCCAGCTCAATCTGTTGACGACGTCCTGAAACTTGTGCTCAACTTCCAGATTGATGCTATCAGGTTGGAGATTCGGATCAGAGAAATCAGGAAGCTTGATCGTGCGAATGATTGTGTCTGAAGCATTCACCAGCAGGTCTCGTCCGGAGCTACTCAGGCGGATCAAAAGGATGGGCTTTGAGCATAGTCGCGTGCTGTACACAGTCTCTCTTGTTTCTGTGTTGATGATGTTGAGCCATCCTTTTGTCGTGCCGGTGATGACATGACTTCCAGTAGCTGTGAAAGCAGCGACAGTGGTGAAGTGCTTAGCATCAGCCTTCTCATTCGCTTCTTGTTCGTGCGGCGCGCGCTTAGGCAAATTGGGCAGTGGTAGCTGTCGAAACTTCTTGTCCAGGAATTCTGCAACTGCTGGCCTGTACTCGTACAGAGCGGCGACGCATTTGAAGTGATCTTTCGGGTGTAGGTCGGCGATGTACACAGGCGCGCCCATGTTGACTGTCCGTACTCGGCTTCCATCTTTGAGATCCCAGAGGATGACTTTCCAGTCGATACTACTGCTCAGCAAGTATCTCCCGCTCTTCTCCCATGACAGCGACTGTACTGTGCGACCTGTCGTGTGGCCCTTCAATTTGCGCGCGACGCCATTGGTCTCGAGGTCGAATATGGCGATGGTGCCCTTAGCTGTACCAGCTGCCAGAAGATCACCGCGGTGAGAGAATCGAATGCAGACAGCTTGTCCGGAAGGTCGCAGGCGAGCAGTCAAGATCTCGGGAATGTCCTGAGCCAGGAGAACCGGGTCGGAGAGAGGCAGATTCATGGTGATTGATGGGTCGAATGTCGCTTGTTGCTGTAGATGATGCTGTCTCACATGGATTACGCTTCGCACATGGCCCAGTCGCGCTTCAGTTTGATCAGGTTAACAAGGAAATGTTGCCCATTGCGCCAGATCAAACAGGGTGCGGTCTGCTTGTCAATTCACTTCACATCATCTGTAGCGGCTTCCAACTGCGCGCAGGCATGTGAAAGTGAGGGAACAATAGGCG
>MSJI02000393.1:0-40038 GCA_001931905.2 Cladosporium sp. IMV 00045 | reverse complement strand
TTTTTTTTGCCGCGGCGTCACTGGAGTTTGATCAAAGCGTGACCGTCGAAAAATTGTGGTCACAGAAGCCGCGAGCTTGCGTGCAAGCCAATGGGGTGAATCGAGAAGAAGACGAGAAGAGAGCGAGGCGTTTTATGATCTTCCCTAGGTAGATGAGAATTCACATGGCCTGATGTAAGCTTACTTGTCAATGTCGGATCCAATGTCGTTGGGCATAGGAATGGTTGGAGAGTCAGAATAGGCAGGTAATAAGTTACATATACTAGTATCAACATCTAGGTCTAAAAGGTAGTTTCTTCTCGAAGATTAGCGAAAGTTGAGAAATCCGAAAAGAAGAAAGAGAATTCGTGTTAAGATCGTGATACAAGAATGAAAAAAGTTATACAGTGTTGAAGAAGCGAGGGGAGGAAAAGAGAAGAGAAAAAGGAGGAGTCTGAGAAAGTAAGCGGAACGATAGGAAGAATTGACGCAAAGAAAAAAGACAGATGCTCACTCGAAAGCATTCCCAAGACCTTGAGCAACCCTGCGCCGTTGGTCGGCCCTGTCAGGTCCGGTCCTGTACTGTTTCCAACTCCGAAAGAATGACTCCAAGAACTTCCAACACCCCAGCAGAGACATCGCCCTGAACGGTTCAATCACTTCCCCTCCCTAGAATCCACCTTGGGCATACTAAACAGCTTCTCGACATCCTCCTCCCTCTCCCCCGCGCCCGCATAAGGCACCATCCCCGCCGGCACGCTCTCGCTCTTGACATCCGTGCTGATCGTCGTCTTGATCATATCTGACAGTGGCATCTCACTGTCCCTGCTGCCGCTGCGCTTGCCCTTGCCCGCGCTGATGGTCACGTGGTTGCCCAGCCCGGGCATGTGGATGCCGAGCGCTTCGGCGAGGTTGCGCTGGATTTGCGCGCTGGAAGAGGACGAGGTGCGCGTTGAAGTGGTGGTGAGGGGGTTTTTGGTGGCGTCGGCGTTGGCGTTGGCGGCGACGGTGGAGGAGGTGGAGGACATGGTGCTTCCTTTGAAGGATTTGGAGGCGGCGTTGGGGGGGAGGCGGCTGAGTCGTCGTCGGTTGTTGGTTGTGTGGTTGAATAGAGGGCCGAGGGTGGGGATGCAACCGATGATCATTATGATGCTTTGTTCGAAGGAGGAGGCGTAGAAGTAGGGGATTGCGTTGTCTACGCTGTTGTTAGCAAAATATATAGAGGAATGGGTTGGCGGTTGATGGGGATGACTTACATGTGAAGTCCCAGTCGGCGGCGAAGATCTTGTCGACTTCGACCGTTCGCCAGATGGCTGCGACCATGGCTAGACTGCTAAGGCCGAGCAGACTGGAGGCGGCGAATTTAGCTCTCCGTGTTGTTTTGAGGCCGGATATGAGGACTACGGGAGCGAGGGTGAGGGCGCCGTCGGTGAATGCGTTGAATGCTGGATTGGGTCAGGATGGTATATAGGTACAGTGAGGGACATGGCCTTACCTCCGACGAATTGCGCGTAGTGCGACCAGGGAGAGTCTTTGTAGCAGGTTGTGTTAGGGCTATAGAGATCAGTCAGCATGCAACGTGGAGTGATATATCTTTATGAATCGGGTAGACCAACTTTGCAATGACGAGCATGTCGGTTCCGCATACGCCTAGAAGGGTGAAGGCAACAGCGACGTTGAAAACCGTTTGTAAGAAAAGTAGGACCCAGAGGGAATATCTCAAGAGAGGTTTCGTCTTCCCGAGTAGAGTGAGTGTGTAAAGATTGACAGAGATTCGTCCGAACATGGGAGTGAGGATGCAGAACATCTGACAAATGAATGCCCATTTTATAAGGTCCAGGGCGTGGGAGATGTCGATGTAGACTGTACCGTGTTGTCAGTAACGATTGTCTGTCGAAGTCGATGGTATAGTGATGCTCACAGTAATGTCGACCAAGTCCATGATGATATGATAGCTGTAAGCATGCTGAATATGCTATAGCAGTTATCTGGGTCAACATTAGCAACGTGCGTTCTTCAGGTTCGCAGCAAGTTTATGCAAATATAACCCACCCAGGTAAATAACATGAAAGCGTCGTCCCATCGAAGTCGACGCAGGACAAACGTCTTGGACATGATGCGACCGCCAACGAATACCGTCGACACCCCCAGCAAGACCCATGTCATAATAAGAAGGCCATCGCCGACGTTCTTGTTCTGCGGCAGGTCCTCAGGCGCAGGCCTTGGGGGCATGTCGAAATTCTCCGCCATACTGAACGACTTGCTGCAGCAGCAACTTCCGAGACGACTTCCTCAGACAACGACAGAGCGAAGAAGATACAGTAATGGCATGCAAGGGCCACACTACTCCTGCATTTCAGAAGGAAGAAACCAAATCAGCATCGCATGGTCAGAGCAGACGGGGCACGCTTTTTCTTTCTACTACTCCGGTCTTCGAGACGCCCACTGCCCATGCAGCATGTCAGGGGACACGATAGTCGAGGGAACGCCTTGGCCCTTAGCACGCAGCATCATATTATGCGCTTGTCAATCAAAAAAATGCGGTTCCCAAGCACTAGAGGAAACCCCGTCGCTGGATCGCCCAAGAATGGAGTCAAACTGCCATGCACCACTGCACCCCAGAACCCAGACCCACATAGGCGAGGCACGCGAAGGCGCGACAGGCACGAAGGGCACCTCTAACACCCCGTCCAGTGCCCTTTGCACTCCGCGGTTGTCAGGTTTTGTAGATTGACGGCCAGGGTCTTTACGGCGTCGCTATCTCGACTTTGCAAGTTGACCGCCTGCGGTGAGACCTGCGGGCCGGTGAAAGGATGTCGCGACTCGCGAGGCGATCAAAGCGGCGCAGCATGACTGGACTTTAGATACCCATGTCGCCTCTGGTGTGTTGGTTTCTTTTGCGTCATGACTTGCGTAGTCTGGCAGTGATGTCGACACGAAAATAAGCCCCTTCCAGATTCGGACAGATCTGGCCGAGAGAGTGTGCATGAAACAACCCTCTTCGACAACCAGGCGGGGCAGATCTCGCGTTGAAAGAAGTGTAAACTGTCGCTCGATAACGCGTTCTATAGCTTCTGTGGGCTATACCACACGCCGCACCTGCATTGGTTTCGGTTCCGGAGACCAGGCGCGGATGCTCACAGCCGGTGCGAAAGCCCTCAACAACCGAATGAAACAAGCTTCGGAGAGCGACTCCGTTTAGCGGCCACAATGAAGCTGGACTGCTCTGATAGGCCGTCTGGCCTGCTATTCTCCGGGGCTTCAGTCAGGCATTGAGGGCATGAGGTATGCCCTAGTCAAAAACACTCTCTCGAAGACTCTAGCTGCCACAGCCATCGTAAATGGAATTCCAGGGCCGCCCAAATGCAATCTCATCTCGAAAGAGATCTCCCTCCTTCCGTCGAAATTTGACAGCTCTCCAGCGCCGCAAGTATAGCATCTATCTCACTCCTACGCTGATCGACTACCGGGCGCGTTTCGGGAGGATGAATCCTTTGAGCCTTCAATAATGTGGGAGCTCAACAAGCCACCTTGCTTGTTTGAGACTTGAACTCCTGTGGCGCGCCAGGTTTGGCGTAGAAAGAAGCTACGTTCCTGCGTCGACGTAACCGCACAACAAACGTCTCCGCGCAGCTCGCCTCATGCTATATCTTTCTACCTTCTGCCGGGCCTTATAGCATCCTAAGCGTTATACGCTCTAACGGTTCTGAGGGGGAGGGACGTTGGACGCCGGGCTCCTGCCCGCTTTCGAGTAAGCGTGGGCGGGTGGGTAGATCGTCCTCCTAGTTATGATAATTCTTGCTATATTTGAGTGCCGTTTCTCCATCGACAGCTTCGCGATAACGGTGGGGCACGCGCCGCCCACGTGAACGTTGAAAGCTGGCTCTTTCGCTAAGGCTGCTGGTTTTTTTTCTCACTGATCGAACTATGTATGGCTGTTGGCACGTCGCCAAATATGGCTTGAGGCAGACTATTGAACGTTGCTCAAGGCAGAGTCGCGTGGAAGCGTTGACGGGTCGCTAATCGCCGGAGAGAGGAAGAGCAACGAATTGAGTGGTTTGGGAGTCTCTAGAGGGGCGCCATGATGATCAAAAGAGGGGCTGATAATTGATTGAGTATTGACTTTCCGACCGCAAGGAACGTATCGACCGCAAATCGTTGAAAACGACTACTTCTCATCTGCATGTCTGGCCCAACCAACTTTTCCAATCCGAAGCATAACGAACGTCGCCAATCTAGCCATCGCTTTGCCAGCCAACTGCTCTCGGCCATCCCCAGTGGTTTTGTGCTTACAAGCACTGGTAGTACCAGTCGTTGACCCTGGTGCAGGTAGAGCCGCTGACGCAAGTGGTCGGGCCCTTCCAGTCGGCACCCTGTAGCAAATGTCAGTATGTTCTGTTAGAATCGCCTTATTTGATGGCTCAACTTACACCGCACTGGCCCCACTTCTGGGCAACACCGCCGGGGGAAGAGGTCGTTGTGGTCGCGGCAGTGGTAGTCCTGGTGGTGGTGGTCGTGGTCCTGCTGGTAGTGGAGCTGCTCCTGCTGGTGGTGCTTGAGCTGGTGGCTGACCTAGAGGTGGAAGAAGAGGAACCACCACTGCCGCCACCGGGCTGAAGAGCACCAGAATATGTCGAGCCAATAGAACCGGACCTGACGTTGGAGAAGATGACATTGGCGTTGGCGAACTCACGCTCAACATCTGGGGGCTTTCCTGAGTCCCTGGAGCAGGTTCCACGAGCAACACCGGGCTTGTCAACGGGCGCGTCGAGCGGGTAGGGGGAGTTGAGCCAGTGCATGTTGACCTCGTAGTCATCCCACAGGGACATGACAAGAACCATACCCTCGTCCAAGGCATCGCCCATGGCCTACATTTGTTAGCTGCTGGTCCCGCTCGGCTGCAACGTTCTTGGATTCGTGTAGCATACCTTCATGCCGCCCTTCTGGCCAAAATGGTTGGTGTCTCCGAACACGCTCTTCTGTGCCTGGCAGAAGCTGTCTGTGATCGCACTTCCGCTGACACCAGCGACGTTGGAGTTGGGCTGCTGGAAGACCTTTCCTCCTTGAACGTAGAGTCGGCGAATCTCGGTGAGGTCACCGTTGGCGGTGTTGTCAGACGTGATGAATTGGGTCTGTAATATGTTAATGATAATTATCATATCCCACGACGTCGAGTGAGCTTACCACAACGGTGAGAGGCTTGGTGGTATCGACCGTCTTGCCGGGGCCGTAGAAGCTCTGGTTGCCCATGCGGACTACAAGAGTTCGTCAGTCATGATCGAATTTCGCTGCGTCCTTGCGGAACTTACATGGGTTGAAATCGCAACCGTCCCTGTCGCAGTAGCCCTTGTAGCGGTTGCCATCGCCATGACCACAGGTCTCATCACTGGTGCAAGCAGCGTTACCGGGGACACAGACGTGAGGAGTCACGGCGTTGGAAATCCTGTTGGCCTCCCAGATGTCCATCTCGTGGCAGCAAGTACCTTTCGCGTGTTAGACACGTACTCTGCAATTATCCATAGTCAACTTACCAGTGTTGCCGGTTCCAGTGTTCTGGTTGTTGTCCGAACCACCCCAACCTTCAACGTTGGCCTTGCCTTCGATGAACTTTATGTCTCTTGCGCATTGGCTGCAGAAGCTGGTCAGCTCTGTGCGCTCTTGTCCGAAAAGATGTTCCAGGTACTTACGCATCGCAGTATCCGGTACCAAACTTAGCACCGGCCTTGTTCGTCGCAGAAAGACCGCCATCAGCCGGCATTGAGACGAAGTAGAGCGCACCGTTAAGACCGCCTGTCGATGTGTTAGTATTTCTGAAAGTCAGGAGTCGGACAATTCATTTGCTTACATCCGATCTGGCTGACGTCGACATCAAAGGTGAACTCCTGGTTCTTGAGGTGGAACATTTGGTAGTTCTTGTCCTGGTCATCCATGAGGTAGACGCGAGAGCCAACGTTGCTGCCAACCTTCAGCTGCAAGCTCAACTGATTACCAGAGGCCTTGATGCCGTAGGTGCCTGGGTAGTCGGCACCATCGAGAGCACAGTTAGCAGCGCAAGTCACACCATCCGGGCAAAGAGCGCTGTTCCAAGTGTTGCCGGTGTAGCAGTTGGTCGAGCCGCTGGTAGAGTGGGTCCAGCGCCAGTTGCCGTCAAGCACAATGCTCTGGGTCTTGGAGACACATCCGCTGGAAGTACAGGTGGACACCGAGAACGGCGGGTGCCTCTCTGGAGTCAGTGTACCGGCCTGCTGCGCATAGACGGCAGAGCTCAAGGAGAGCGCCGAGAGGGCGAGGTTTCGGGCAGACATGTTGGTGATGTGCTCGAAGTCTTGATCGTTTGCGTTGCTGGATGGGAGAAGGTAGGATGTCTCATGGGATGAAGGAGCCTTTATATGCCTCCAACGAAACTCCATTCGGGTTCATCTTCTTGATCTCTGGCGAACTGTTTCTGGCTATCATCACTTCTCCGAGCCCTTACGCATGAAGAGACCCACAATGTTCACTTCGTCGGACGGCCCGTCGGAGGTGAGGCCCTTCGGAGCCTTGTTACTAGTAGTGCCTTCTTTGCGCCGAGTAGGCAGAACGCAGTGCCCGGAGAGGTGTGTCCGACGTTGTGTGACCAGGGAAAGCCTTTGGCGGCTATGATAGACATCTACTAGCATCCACTTCAGAATCCTGGCCAGCAATATGGGCTGTCCAGCTGACATGCAGGAACGCATGAAATACATAATACGCGCATCATTAGATCAGGCACGACGCGGAGGCATGTATTGAGTTGGACGTCGATTGGTGTCAAGGTAGAATGTAGCCCGGAGCTGTTCGTGAACTGATCAAAAGAGGTCAAGAGCCGAGAAAAATAGGGAAGGCGCCGCCAAGGTCTCCGCGTTGCTTTCCTGCATTAATTTAATCTAGCTTTCCTATAATCAAGATATTCCGGCTGTTTGATGTTTGGCTTGTGTTGAATTGGCTCTCATGTTCATATTGGTTCATCAATGGGATTCAGTGGATTGAATGGTCTCATAACGGGCGAATCCGATGATGCTTCGCGTTGTTAACAAGTTCATCAGATGTTTACCACGCAGTATTAGATCGTATGCATAAGACAACTATAGTATAACGCATAAGAAGTAGGGCTTTACCAAATCTTGGAATTTTCGTGGTCAGATGCACCTAACCTATCTTGGAGTTTTCCGTACTAAGGCGCCTCCGTTGCATGGACAGAGTTGCTCGTCTGCTTCGAGAAATGAGGGCTAGAAAGTCACATTGTTGGGTAGGCACCAAGTAATTCTCAATGAGATCTTTGCCGATTGCGGCTCCATATACTAGAATGAGGGCTGGTGTCTCAGCCCTTGAGGCAAAGTCGGATCATTGCTCGATTACATCGGTGCAACTCCCTCGAGACCTACATTGAATATCACCAATCGATTACTTTCACCTCTTTTATTTCGCTTGGGTCTGAGTGCATCCGAACGGGAGCTGAGATCATAGCCCTTAAAGCCCAGTCAGATCATTGCTCGATTACATCGGTGGTACCCTGAGCGCCTTCACCGTGACACGGAACCATTGCCCTCTTCGCCTCTGACCTTCGAGAAGGTTTGAGCCCAATGACGACAATCTACAGTCATAGACCCGTTCCAAACAATATCATTGGACTGAATTGCGTATTTCTTCATCCCCAGGCATCGAACTTCGCACGGTATGGGCGAGACAAGGTCCAAGCCACGATCTGAGGAGAGTAACGAGGCGTCGAGTACCGTGATGTTGAGCCAGAGGCGATGTACAATTGACTGCGTAATGAACGTGATTTTTTTTAGAAATCTTTCTTCGTTTGTTCACCAAAAGAGCATCTCAAGATGGAGTTTGTAAGACGTGTCCAATGTGCGTGTTTACATAGTGGAACCATGTGTTGGCAATGCACAGAACGAACGACAGTGTCTTGATTCTGCATATTGTCTCTTTATTTAGAAAAAGTGTTGAACGTCCATGTGGCCTTGACAGCTTGAGTGGAGGAGATATCGTTGTAAGAAAACCTCGCAGCATGCCACGAACAAGATGCAAGCTTCCATGTCCACATCTAAGTGTAGGTACCAGACCTGATGTCAACAACGAAGTTGCCGTTTCCGCCGGCAGTGTGTGTGCCTCGAGCGTTGTTAGCTTTGTACTTGGTCTCACGGTCAAACTGGGGAGCTTACCTTGAGTGTATCCGTCCCGTCTGCAGTTGTTGATAATGTTCTGTCAGCCTGCAGCAACATCTCGGCTGGTGAAATGATTAGTAAAGGGCAAAGATACTTGTCAAAAGACAGACCGCATACCAGAATGAGCTCGTTTCGAAGGGGCGGTTACCAGGAGTCCTGCCGTAAACGTGGCATTGAGCAGCGACACACATGTCTGCCGGGGGCCAGTACTGGGCTACGCAGTCGCGAGTTCCTAGACTGTTGAGGTAGTTGACACAAGCCTGAGCATTGGCAGTCTGGCAGTGAGCGGCCCCTGTAACGCGACAAGTCGCCCTCTTGACAAGGGCTCGCTCTTGCAAGGTGTTGAGAGGGACGGGCGACATCTCGTAGAGGTCGGCGGAAGTGAGGCCAAGCTCTTCGAGAGAAGGCATTCCGAGACCGGGAATGACATCCTCGAATTCCTTCGGGATGGGGTTGGAGCGAGCCAAACCCAGGAGAAGGGCGCAAATGCTGAGAGCAGATAGAGCGTGCATCTTGAGAGCTGGTGATGGAGACTGAACAGGTTGAACTAGACGGTTGCTTGGGATCTGGGATCTTTGTTAGACACAGAGTCGAAAAATGCAGAAATCCCGTTCTTAGTTATAGTTTCGATCACCTATTCGATCTCGGCTGTCAATGCCATTGTCGCCAGCGATTCTGTTGAACATCGAATCGATGTATTCTTCCAGACCAATGATGTTCATAAGTTCGCGAGGTTTGGACCTAGAGGATAGTCGCAAACACGCTATCGTCCTGTATGTCGCTGTGCGGCGTACATGTCCTTCGTGCTAGTTGTGAGGATCAAAGACGGGATTGGAATAGCACGCTCTCGTATATCGTTTTCCTCTCCGGAAGAATTCGATCAACGAAGGGGTTCAACGAATTCGCGAGCAGCAATGACCTCTTCCAAGGCAGAGGCAGTGGTATAACGGTCTGGTCAAACCCTTCTCAATGCCACCACTGGTGGAAAGAAGGATGAGTAGACCTTGCTATTGTCTCGTCTCTGTGGTTAGTTCCGCTAACGATATTTGCGAGCCGATGACAGCTCATGACCACAGATGCATGATCCATCAACCGGCGAGGGGGATCATACTTAGATACTGCAGTCTGACCACACAAGCGAGACTCTGCCCATAGGCTGTGCCGTTCATGGTTTTGGCCTCGAGGGATTCGAATTTCGGTCGTTGAGCCTTTCATTGAGCGATTTCGAGAACCTGGCCATCAATTGGCAAATATTGCCTCGCAAAGCATCGCCATCGCAGCAATATCCACACCGATGTGAGTACAGACAATAGCGTCCCGAAACTTCTTGCGAGAAAGGTGAAGCAGGTCGATTGCATGTCTCGAAAGCAAGCATTACACAGCTAAGTCCATGTTGATTTCACCGTACAGGCGCTTGAGCGATCTAGTTTTTGTGTCCCGCGAGCGAAGGATTGCTGTGCATTGTAGTTGCAGGAATTCCATTTATTGGGCGGCATATTGGGCAGGCTCGAGAGGCTAAACAGATGCAGGCGTGCTTCGAGGCAAGTTATTGGTATAGAGGCAGCGATTACGGGGCTTAGAGTCTTGTTTCCTTTCGTCATGCGTCGGAAGTTTCCATAGACCTTTGGTATTGACCTTCCGTAAAGACCATGGGTCCTCGTCGAGCGGCCAGTGTGCAGAACGAATCTACTAAGGATCTAATGCGCCGGGTCAAAGTATTCGGCCAATAGACAGATAGACAAAGTGCAACATGCCTTTCGCAGGCAGCCCCTCAGAGCAGTGATGAGCGGTAATATAGCCCGAATATTTCACTCGAGGTGGTACTGTTGATTACAGTGCTGTTACCGTAAGATGGCAGAGATCCTGCAGTACAGAGCTCTGCTTATAGTATGTTCTGAGGTCTCAAGAAACGGTTAATACTCACGCCATCAACAACACAGTGCCGACATGATGGCTCGTTGATTGGTGCAAATTCTCCTTTCAAGCGGCATGTTGTGTTGAAGATCCAGGCTCCGCCACGCCAAGTTAGCTGAAGCGACCCAAGACCACTCCAGGTTGCCGCCAAGTCGCGATTGTCACATTAGTCGCACAGCTTGTCTCGCTTGATCTCTTGCGAGATAAAGTCCCTGCTTTATGCACTCCTGCGGCGGCAAACTGGGAAGAGGTGAGCGTCTATACGAGGAGGGGAGGTAATGGCGGGGGATGAACGGTCATGCCCGATCCTAAGAACACGAGCATTTTGCGCAGTTCAACACCTTCGTAACTTTCTCGTTCCCCTCGTTCCCCTGGTGTGAAGTGATCTCTCAATATGTTGCGTAGCGCATCATATGCAATTGTGGTAGCTTTGACGGTGGTTTCTTTCCCATGTTTTGCTGGAGGCATCAGCCTCGACCTAGAAGACAATGGTACGTGAAGTCGTTCTTTTGAAGCTTCTGGAGCCTTGCTGATACAAGACACTAGACTCGATCACGAGTGTAGCAAGTACCATAGCCTTTGGCATGATGAGCTATTACTATGGAAACACTACCACGGGAATCCCAGGACTTCTCGGCGATCCGTACTACTGGTGGGAGACGGGTGCCATGTTCGGCGCTCTAGTCGATTACTGGAGGTATACTGGCGACTCCTCATATAACGAGGTCACAATACAAGCCATTTTGCACCAAGCCAGCGAGACTCGAGACTTCATGCCCCCGAATCAGACCAAATCTGAAGGCAATGATGATCAGGTGTTCTGGGCTTTCACTTCCATGTCAGCGGCCGAGGCTGGGTTTCCAGATCCCCCAGAGGATAAACCGCAATGGCTGGCACTCACGCAAGGTGTTTTCAACACACAAGTGCATCGTTGGGATGACGAGACCTGCAAGGGTGGCCTGAGATGGCAGATATTCCCGTTCAACAACGGGTACAATTATAAGAACTCGATATCGAACGGGGGCTTCTTCAATATCGCCGCACGTCTTGGAGCCTTCACGAATAATGAGACGTACTTCGAGTGGGCCGAGAGAACCTGGGACTGGTGCTCCAGCATTGGACTGATCGACGGAAAGACTTGGCAGGTTTTTGATGGCAGTGACACCCTGATCGAATGCAAGAAGCTTGACCACACGCAATGGAGCTACAACACAGGCGTGTTTCTTTATGGTGCCGCTGTCATGTGGAATCAGGTAGGTGGAATATGTTCTACCTAATTTGCAACGGCATGATCTGACAATTTGCAGACAGAGGGTGAGGCCCAAGCAACATGGCGGAAGCGAGTGGAAGGCCTTCTGAGTGGATCGAGGGCCTTCTTCACTGAGGATCGGATCATATTCGAGGCGGCGTGCGAACGAAATGGGATGTGCGATGTCGACCAGAGGAGCTTCAAGGCATACCTGGCTCGCTGGATGGCCGCCACTACCAAGGTGGCGCCCTGGACATACGATATCGTACTTCCATATCTGCAATCCAGTGCAATGGCAGCAGCGCAATCTTGCTCTGGCGGAGACGACGGCGTCACTTGTGGGCACAAATGGTGGGTGAAGGGGTGGGATGGAGAGTATGGCGTGGGAGAGCAGATGTCGGCCCTTGAAACCATCCAAAGCAACCTCATCAAGCGTGTTGAGGGTCCGCTGTCCAGCGATACGGGCGGTACATCCAAGGGAGATGTGACTGCTGGCGAGGGCAGTGATGAAGAAAAGCAGCCTGGAGGTGCACCAGACGGCGTGACGACGGCGGACCGTGTTGGCGCGGGAGTCGTCACAGCGGTCTTGGTGATCCTCACTCTTTTAGCAGCTTGGTAAGTGGTCCAGTTCGTTAAGCTGAGATATGATACATGTGGCTGACATGCTTGTACAGGTGGATAGCTGCATGAAGCCGTTGTGCATCCGTTGAGGATTCCAGCTGGAAAGCGTGGCCGCATTCGAAAGATGGAGGCGTTCGGCTCATACAATGCGATCATCGCATTAATCACCAGGTATAGGAGTGATGTTTGTAGATCTTAGCATTTTCTCGTTAGTCTCGTAGCGATTGTTTGTAACGTGAAGGAAGTTGGCAGGAGGCGGCGTCAACAATCCTCAATAAACGAAGGAGCTGGCTTCTGCGGCGCTGGCCTTGGCGCTCTGGGATCAGGCGTATGCACGTCTATCAAATACCGGACAAGATATCTAGGTGCCGTCCGCCACGACTTGATATCAACCTATAGAATCTTTGAATTCACACTACAGGAATAGGATGCATGTTACAACATGCGCAGCCCCATGCTTTTCGGCTGATGACTCGGGATCCCGCTCCTCAGCATGCCACCAAGTTCCCGTGGGTTCACGCCAAGGGGCTCACCGTCATCAATGACTGGTCTCCTGGGTGTCACTCGTTGTGTTGTCATGGAGTACGGCAGGGGCCTGTGGCTTAACGGCAGCCAGGCGATACGGCGACATCCCAGGCGAGACGTTCGGAGATGTGCTTGAATCGCGCCGCTAGGAAGTAGTGATGGGCTAAAAATCAAGGCTTTGCTGCATTTGACACAAGAGTGAGGTGGGAAGGATTCACTATGTTCCTGCTAATCTCAGATGTTTAGCCGACAATTTCATAGGTACATGTACCTTACTGGTCACGGGTCGAATTTTTTCACTTACTGGTACCTGCAATACATCAGGCATTCGCTGGATGCTATTACCTGACTCTCGGCATCTCCTCCAAAATTCAACCCATTGATTCAAAGGGAACACACTTCCGGTCGGAAGGATGGTACAGCTTTCGTGTATATCTCAAAGGTGGTTCAAGGCAACTCTCTTGACCGCTGTGGCGGTATCGATTGCATTACTGGCCTTCTATCAGTGGGATGTTATTGAGGACCAACGCTCTCGCCTGAGCGAAGCTGTA
Source organism: Cladosporium sp. IMV 00045 (assembly GCA_001931905.2). NCBI lineage: Eukaryota > Fungi > Ascomycota > Dothideomycetes > Cladosporiales > Cladosporiaceae > Cladosporium > Cladosporium sp. IMV 00045. Next base: position 27,007 of record MSJI02000393.1, on the reverse strand, counting down.
AACCAAATACACTTTCCACAATCGTCTTCGGGGCCTTCTTCTCAGCCACATTCGCCATCATCAAATTTTTCACCACCTTTACCGCAAGACTTTTCGGCTGGCAATTCCACGCTCGGTGTAAGTAGGAAGACATGTACGTTGTCCGTTCATTCGCTAATCAGCGGTCCCTCCGCAGTTTAACGGAATCGTTGCCGTATCACGAGGGACCCCATGGAGAGCCCAAGGCCTTCAAGCGGCGGCCAAAGCTAGTGATATCGATCTGTACATTCCCGAACAGCCGAAATGGTCCAAGCCCTTCGTGAAAGCCTTCGAACTCTTCGGTGGCATCGACGCCCATGGAGCTGCCTTGGCTTGGTTAGCACATATCGATGTGCTCAAGTTTATCATCCAGAACCGCTGGGGATCTGCTCTGGTGCTGGAAGACGACGTTGACTGGTCGATTGAGATCCGCGAACAGACGCGTAAGGTCGCCAAAGCAGTCCTGAAATTGACCGAACAAGAAGCCGGCCCAGACACTCCGTACGGCCTCGACTGGGACATAATCTGGATGGGCCACTGCGGCGACCCACCGGACTTCGAGAACAAGCCTTACGTTGCTTACAATGATGACACCGTCCTGCCCCTCGATAGATACGAGAACATCAACCAACATGTGACCACCCAGCTCAAAGCCGGCCAACGCGCCGTGCACTTCTCCTCGAGTCCCATATGCACGTGGGCGTACGCCGTCTCAGCCGAGGGCGCTCGCAAGGTCATGGCGGAAGCCTCCGAGGGACACGGCGGCGCTTTCGACCTTTTGATGATGGACAGATGCAAGACGGAGAAGTGGAGATGCATTACGGTCAACATCGAGCTCTTCGACGACTATCATCCCGCGGAGGGTGAGCTGAGTGAGATCAGGGCTGGCGAAGGCGAGCAAGATCTTGAGCCCGCGGCGTCGAAGGGAATGGGACGCACCAAGAATATCTTGAAGAGCGCAAGATGCGCTGGACTCTACAACTTGACTTGCACTTGACGAAGCGAGTTAATGACTTTTGGATACTTGGTTTTAGCAATTGTGATTGGAAAAACGATATAATACATTGGATATTGTGTGCTTCTACTGTCATTTTCGTCGTGGGTTCAATCTCGTCAGAAAGATTTTGGTCTCATGCCAAGTTTATCGTTTTCATGGCACAGCCACACCGGAAAGATCACTACAAATCTTCAACAACTCTTCTTGCTTGTCAACATTGGCAGCTCCCGGATGAGCCGAGTCTTCTCCACTGGTCGTGAAGAACGCTCCAGACTTTAGCTTCGCAGCGAAGCCCTCACCAGCAGCCCACTCCGTGAGGACGCGGGCGGGCTTGTCTGTTGTACCAGGCGCAGAGCCTCCCATCTTCGTCTTTACCCACCCAGGATGCATGCTGACGCTCTGAACATCGTTCCACCGCCTGGCGAAGGCGTTGGCAAGCATTGTATCGTGGAGCTTGCTGTTTCCATAGGAGGAAGACGTCGTGCAGTTCTTGAGCGACTCGTCGCCGCCGTAGTGGCTGTCGGAGCTCATGAAGAGGATTCTCGACTTGGGCTTGTTCATCAGACATGTCAGGATGTACGGCGCGAGCGTGTTGCAGGCGAAGACCGCAGAGATGCCGTCGGAGGTCATCTCTCGTGTTGATGTTCCACCGTATCCAATTCCTGCATTTTGAATGATGGCATCGAAGCTGCCGGTTTTGTTCGCTTCCTCCGCCAAATTCTTGGTCTCGCTGATAGATGTGAGGTCGCCGATCAGGATGCCTTCGGCTTTGGGGACGGCTTCCCGAGTCTGTTTGGCGCGCTCGGCGTTGCGTGCGTGGAGAGTCACTTGGTGACCTTTGTCGGCGAGCGATTTGGCGGCAGCGAGGCCAATGCCGTCGCTGGAACCTGTGATGAAGACGCGAACCATTATTGTTGATATGAGGTGTGATGGGGAATCTTCAAACAGAGTATTTCGTGTTCCTTCAAGGGCCCTCGGAGCCTTTAAGACTGCGAGACTAGAATTATCGAGACATGCATATGTCATAGCCCACCTTTCTTTCTGCAAGCGTCAAGGGTATTCACGTGCGGAGATGGTAACGTCAGTTCTGTCTTACTGATTGGAACGAAGTGATCATGTCTCTTGTCGAGGCGCTGGGGAGCTTGATGACATGCTAGTCGATGAGTAGGATGTCAGCAGGGTACAAATGGTGTCCGTTTGAGTGCTTCGTCTTCTGCGTTCGATGCTTCCAGCATGAAGTCCGAATTGTTTGTTTTTGATATCGGTGGGAGAGCAAGTATGACGTCGGCCATTGCTAACATGAACCGCCACCGTGACCCTAACCCTAATAACCTCAAGAGGGACCACAAGTCTTCTCGTCCTCGCCATTATCAGTAAATCCACCTAGGTACTGTGAAGATACTTGAATCGTCAGGTATGTACGATTCTGAGAAACTCAATAGTGGTCTATCTTCCTTCGGTAAATCGTTTTCATTGCGTCAAAATACATTTACGCACAGAGTTATTGATCTTTAGCAATCGTGGACAAGAGTATTTGTTTCATGCAACATTGCTCGTCAAGACAGTCATGCGTTGACATTCGAGAGCAAAGAATGACCAGGCCACGCTGGTAATTCGAAGTCTCGTCTTTGCGGCGCACACAGGGACGGATCTGCCTCAACCTCTGCGCTGTCTTGCATTCACATGCTTTGTTAGGACGTTTGGTTGGGCATTGTTCCCTTTCACAAGACTATTCGTGCGCCTATGTGACATTTTTGAAACATTCAACTCGACGTGGTAGTCGAACAATGTGTGCTTTTCTCGATCATCTAGCAAACGATGCTAATATTCCCTTGACAACTGCTTTGTTGCGGTGGCTTTGATCCCAAGCTTCACTTTTCTAATCCATGTTTGTTTATTCACCTACCCTTTGATATCCAGTCAAAATTCGGCAGCGCTCCCTTTGCTTTTCACCGCTTTACTATCAAAACACCGACACCAGAGCTCGTTCTCTGTCGAAGCACCAACATGTCTCGAGCCCATCCAAGTGATGGGCCCAACGACTCTGACAACTTGGACGACGTTCATTTTCGGTTTCTTGAAGCTCGGAAGCTGAGGCACACCACCGGCAAAGCAGCAGACAAAGCCAAATCCGAGTTCGAACTGAGGCGCCGTGAATTAGATGCCGCACACGTACAAATCTCTCAGCTCCGCGCGCTGAGAAGAAGAGATCAATTGACAGAAGACTCGTTTAAGAAATTCGGCGAAGCACAGAAGCATCTCCGGGAGAAGCAAGATAGGCTCAACGACAGCGGAATTCACTCCATGAGAGCAGACACTGATCACGAAGTCGCTACGATCAAGCTCGTAGTGGCAAAACGCTATTGCCTGAAACTGAGCTGTCAAGAACCACACGAAGAGGCGCATGACGAGAAGGAGTACATCAGAGAAAAAGAGCGTCGTTGGAAAAACAAAGAGCGCCAAGCGAGTCAGAAGGGTGCTGGAGGTGGCCCGTCGAGTAGAACCAGGACAGCATTCGAGGAGTTCATGAGTGACATCCCGTTCACAACAACTGCGAGTTCCGCCGACCCACCAATCGAACCTTCCGCGAACCCCAACAACTCAGCAACCCCCCAACACCAACAGTCGACGGAAACAATACCGAAAAACTCGAAGTCTGCATCGCAGTGGCTCGAAGAAGCACAGGAAGCGTTCAAAGACTACACCAGCATCGCCAACTTCCCAGATCCACCAGCCAAACGCTGCGACGAGCTCGCTTGCATCAGATCAATTACTTCAAGATCGCTTAAGGCATGCCCTTGTAATATTCGCAAGTGTCTCAAGAATGCCTCGGAAGAGCAACTCAAGAAGCTCAGGTTGGGGTTCCATCCCGATAGGTATGAAAGGTGCGCGGAGAACGTGCGGGAGGAATTCAAAAGCAAGGCTCAGGAGGTGTTTGTTGTGGTGGAGTCGGTGTACCGTGAGAAGAAGTGTTAAAGAGTACACATGAGGGAATGAACCTGTCAGATTGGTATGGATCGATTCCGATGGGTGTTTTGCTGCGGTTGAGGAGCTGAAGACTTTCGATGTGGAGAACCACCTTCGACATTCGCGCTGCTCGTTTTCGTTCGCCTCCAGACCTTTTCTATCTGGTGCAGTATGCAACGACGACCGTCAAATTCCGTCCACCCGGCGTCCTCAACACACCGAAATCTCAGCGAACCGTGAAGCCACCATCAAGTCTGATGTCCGCACCGTTGATGTTGCACGAAGCGTCCTGGACGAGGAAGGACACCGCAGCCGCAACCTCTTCTGGTTCAGCAAAATTGCCTGTAGGAATTTGTTTCTGATAGCTGCATGAACCAATCAGTATCCTCATTCATCATAATGACACACCGCAACTTGACTTACTCGTCCCGCACGCGCTCGTCAGCCCAAGCTTTCCGTCCAAGTGCCGTCCACACTGGGCCTGGGCAAATGCTGTTCGCTGTGATACCCTTCGGGGCCCATTCGAGAGCCATACTGCGAGTCAAGCCCAACAATCCAGCTTTACTGGCACAGTACGCAGCATGCTTATCCAGAGCGATATGAGCAGCCTGACTGGCGATGTTCACGATTCGTCCAGGTGGGGCTTGAGCGTCGCTGTTGCTACGATTCTGAGCCTGCTTCGCCGCAAAGAACGTCCGCGCAAATGCCTGGCTGGTGAGGGTCGGACCGTAAAGATTCACCATGTAGTGTTTCAGGCTGTCATCTGGCGGTGTCTGCTCGAACGGACTCAAAGCCACGTAGCCGGCGGCGTTGACAAGGATCGAAGGGAATGCAGCGCGATCGCTAGTGATGGCTGCGAAAGCGTGTTCGACGGATTTGGGATTGGTCACATCACATTCGTACGCCTTTACGATGTTGGCTTCGGTGGCGCTCATGGATCCGTACACGCCATCGAGTGTCGATTTGACCTTCTCGGCCTCAAAGGGTGCGTAAAGCAGGGCTAGTTTTGCTCCTTGCGAGCGTAGCAGAGTGCCGACGGATGAGCCAATGCCTCCTATACAACCACTTTGTTAGCAAAATAATATTCTTAAGTTTTGTTATGGTTCAGTTATTCCCGTTTGCACATACCAATGCCGCCGGTGATAATGGCAAGGCGCGAAGAGAGCGCAGAAGCCATCCTGGAGCGAGAGTTGAGAGAAAAGCCGTATGAGATCTTACTATTTTGGAATAGTCCAATCGATAATATTATTTCTTTGTCTCAAAGTGAGATTCTATACTTCATGCAAGAGGTTGGATAGCTGAAGTGTACTTGATGCTGATGCCCCACTTTCTTCTGGGCGGCGACATCATTGTCGCTTGTCCCTGTTGGCAGACTTTCTCCGTCTCGATCCGATGTAACCTGACCTCTTACCATCCTCCATACATTTCCAACATTCCTATTTTTAATGACAAGAACTCTCTGCGTCGAGAATGAAGAAGAAGTGCTTCTCAAGAATGCATGATAGAAAAGAAAGCCGCCTGTCGCTTTCGGCCGTTGCCCAAAAGTGCGCATATTTACGCCATGCCGTCTGCCTCCTTGGCTCTCATCTCCACACATCATTTGCCTGGCCTACCTCACCATATCGGAAGCAATCTTCGAAGCTTGTCAACCTAAGCAAGATACCTTTCGCCTGAGACAGAAAAGCTAGAGTGCTTGACTAGGCATGGGAAACTGCAGGTCCGCTCAAAGGGTCTCAGTCCTGGAAGCCGACGGACCAGATGCCTCCGTGCTCCAAAGCTAGCCGCCTTGTACTACGGTGCTAAAAGCCGCATGCACAGGTTTTGAATTACACTATACGGACTTCTTTGTGCTAGTAAGGAACGCCGGCCCTTCATATCAGCCCGATCCTCTTTCGTTCAGGATCACGGAGATCTCGCTTCCGCAGAGATCAGTCCTGAAAGACACCGTCAAACTAGGGCTCAAATGACTTCGACATTGATTGTGAGTGAAAGACGGGAGGTTGTGATATGTATGAGATCTAGATATTCTCTTACCCATCCCTTGCTGTCAATCCAGGCTGCCATCGTAAGTCATTCTCTCCCACATCTTTCAAACATCTCCCTCACAAAATGCACTTCTTCTCTTTCCTCGCTGCGGCGAGCACCATTGGTCTTGCTTTTGCTGCACCAAGCAAGCATGCCAAACGAGCCGGCAAGATGCAATGGGTTGGTGTCAACGAATCTGGACCAGAGTTCGGCGATCACATATTCCCGGGCCTCTATGGCAAAGACTACATTTGGCCTACTCTGTCTACGTACGACACATTCATTGCTCGAGGATTTAACACCTTTCGCATCAACATTTACATGGAACGTTTGATCCCAACCTTGAGTGGCTCGCCAGACCCGGCTTATCTCGGCAACCTGACGGAGCAGGTCAACTATGTGACCAGCAAGGGTGCTTACGCCATGATTCAGCCGCACAACTATGGCAGGTGTGTGGTACTTCAAGCCACGTGGCAATGCTTCCACTAATTGTCATCCGCCACAGATATTACGAAGAGGTCATTACGGACGTGGCTGGTTTCCAGAAATGGTGGAACACTGTGGCATTGATCTACAAAGACAACCCAAGAGTCATCTGGGACACGAACAATGAGTGCGTCTGATCCTGCGTTTGATCATGATGGTGAAACTAACATAGGGGAATCAGGTTTCACACGATGTCGACTGCACTGGTTGTTCAGCTCAACCAGGCTGCGATCAACGGCATCCGAGCTGCAGGTGCCAAACAGGTCATCAACGTGGAAGGCAACGGCATGTATCGGAAGTAATAACACTCTCATGAAATCTCACTAATGTCATCCAGCCTGGACGGGAGCTTGGACCTGGACTACCTCCAAGGGTACGGACGGCAAAACGAACGCGTAAGTTCATCGGCTTCTGTTAGGTGACAGATAGACCACAATCTAACGTGTCTTTTAGAGATCTAATGGGATCCCTCACGGACCCGGAGAACAAGCTCGTATACCAAATGCACCAGTACCTGTATGTCTGGTCAAACTATTGATGCATGCGTCACCCTGTCTAACATATTCCCTAGTGATACTGATGGATCTGGAACGTCTCCAAACTGCGTCTCTGCTACCATCGGCTCCGAGCGTCTCGTGGCAGCCACCAAGTGGCTCAGAGACAACAAGAAGATTGGTCTGCTCGGCGAGTTTGCCGGTGGTGTCAACGCCCAATGCCAGGCCGCGATCACGGATATGCTCAAGTACATGAACGACAACTCTGGTAAGCCTCTTGACATTCATTCCAAGTTCAATCATGCTAACATCTTACAGACGTCTGGCAAGGTGCTCTCTGGTGGGCTGCCGGACCTTGGTGGGGAAACTACATGTTTAATCTCGAGCCCACGTCAGGCGCTGCGTACAGCGCCTACATGCCCATCCTGGAATCTGCCTTCTCTGCTTCAGGCTCGCCCTCTACCACTACAAGATCCAGCACTGCGACTTCCACGGTCAGGACTACCTCGACTCCCGTCACTACTACCTCAACTCGCACTACGTCCACGACTACGACGACTACCACCACAACATCAACTCCGCCTGCTAACTGTGCTGCAAGGTGGGGACAGTGTGGTGTAAGTGCTCAATGAATCTTGACCGCAAGCCATAGATCTACTTGGCTAACAAGAAAACAGGGCAAGGACTGGAAGGGCGCTACTTGCTGCCAGAGTGGATCGACCTGCAAGATCACCAATGAGTGGTACTCTCAGTGCTTGTAGAGGCAGCAATGGGCTCACGAGACATGAGAATGTTTCTTGTCTGAGGATACAATTTTCCACGCACTAGAAGTGCTCGTCAAGGATGCCTTTGGATTTCCGGTCATCGCTACAAAATTGACTTTCTCTTTCACAATATTTCTTGCACCACAGGGATCAAGCGCAGACAGTCATTTGACTATCTGGAACAAAACTTCTGTTGCCGCAAGATCGACAAAGCGTCGGTCAAGCCGAGTGTGATGCCCAATATGCAGCTAACTTATCATCAGATGGTTGTATCTTTGGACCAGTAATAGAATGAGAAAACATGTAGGATGCTGCTAGCTTTCTCGAACGGCTTTCTCCTTCTCCGCTCTCTGGCGTTAGTGTGCCATCCCCTCACTGTTTCGAAGGAGCTTCCGAACGCCCACAAACGAACCATTCTACATGCTTTTCTTCTGATACTGATCATGAGTTTACTGACTTGCAAACAGGCAAGCCATCGTCTCAATGACGTCTGTCTAGCATTTCCCAGCTTTCGAAAGGACTGGATGCCACATTGATTTAACATCACAGCAAACCTGATTTGATGAAAATTCTCCGTGAAGCGCCCATCCTGAATCCTTCGCTCATCCTATATACTTGGCGGAACAAGGCATACGGAGAAAGCCGCCATACTGCCAAGTTAATCCCCAACGCTACTGCCGTCTACTCTCCGAAGGATGCACTAGATACTCACCTGAGTCGTGCGATCTGTAGATCTGAGCCGTGCCGAACAAGACTGACCGAGATCTCAATGGGCAGAGCCCCAAGCCAGATCTAACCCAACGTAACCACCTTGGAAGGCAAGTCGATCATTCCTGAATGCTCAGACATGATCATGAGAACACAACTAGCTCGTGCCCAACTTGATTAATACCGATCGATTGCTAATGCATCGTCGAAATAGTAAACAGCGACAAGATAGCATTGGAATTGTCTAAAGACCCACATCCCGCCATCAGACAAACGATATATGCCCCCACGATATTCCTTCGCGCCGGGAAGTATGCCATCCTACGAACATGGTTTATGGTCGAAACAAATAGAATGTGCGGCGTATTGCATCTTGACTGGGTTCCCCTCCCGCCCAGGCGTCCCGATTAGTTGTGATGGCACCGACGAAAGAAAACTAACAGCACTACTTCTCCCTGATCGTCGACTGTGACGTGCACTTGATGCGGACAACAAACTTTATACTCACGTATCGTCAAGACGCGCCTTCATATTGCTCGCTTCATGCCGTGTCTACGATCCTTCATATCAACCAAGAGCAGCGCTGATTGGAATCGCTCGGACTACATGTGGAATTTACCTGGCTTGCAGTGTTACAGAGGATTTGAGGGAATAATCTTGTGATAAAATTGCAACGTTGGCTACGACTCTATATCGTCAATGGCTTGCCATGGCATTCTCCATCGACGATGCGACCTCCATCTGAGTCTATAAGTACGGCAGTGCGAGTCGACAAGCTGCTGGTCAACCATCAGACATCTAATTCAATCAACCCACAACCTACAACACATTTCATCAATTATAAACACCTTAACGCAGATAACCATGGTCGCTCTCAAGATCGGCAACGACCTTCTGGTGTTAGCAACGCTCCTTTCACTCGGAGCTGCAGCACCGACGCTCAGCACTGAAGATCTTGAACAAGTCGAGCGTATCAGAGCTCGTCAATCTGGCAAAACGTACCTCGCCAGCTGGTCTAAGTCTACCATCTCGGTTCCTGCGGGATGGCAAGGGAAGCCTAACGGACAAGTCAGTATCAACCTTCCTTAGAACGACGCTTGGCTGACTAACCGCGTCGATAGGTCATCGATACAAGAGGCTGTAAGCTCACAGACAATGGAATTCTTACTACCACACTCTCACTGACTTAACTTACGCAGTCTCCATTTGGAACGAAAGAGGCGATGTCGTCTACGATAATGCTTGGCCAGGTGAATACACGCCATGCGGCATTGGTGGTGAAGGCCGACGCTTCACGCTCGGCGGCGGATGTTTTGCGCCGTGGGACTTCAAGTTCCAATGAAAAGCAAAATTCAGCGGCATCCCGGACTGGTGCCAGGTCTTTGATATTGGCGGCAACGACCTCGGTTGGAACTATGGCGATTCCGACATTGACTTCTATGGAGCCTTCATCACGAGTGGAGGTTCTTGCGCCGTGGTTTTCGCTGTGCCAGAGGAGGTAAGTCGGCTGAAAGTACTTGGAACATGGTGACGAGCACATGCTAATATTTCTACAGATGGACTGTGGTGCAGACGAGTCGTTCGATGTGTATGATATTTCCTGATCCGACGGCTGGATGTACTAAGTTATGAGAGGCTAGATGAGTACTGGAGGCCACACTGAATGTCAAAGAAGCCAGGTAGTGGCACGTGTTCGAGAGCGGAAGACATTCAACTGTTACTTGGACCGAAGCTGCTGATGTATTCTGAGAGAAGCAGTGTTGGAGATTGCAAGTACTAGCCCCATTTGTACATGTACCCTGACAACAATGACCTCAGCCAACGCGAGCGATACTTAGAGCCTCGACAAACGCTCTCAACCTACGAGTAGTATTGCTTCATATCATTTAGACGAGTAGTCTAGACGGAGAAAGCTTGTCGAACAGTGTTCTAGCCTCAGCCTTCTCTTTCAATGGAAGAAACTTGGATCACTGCCCCGAGCCTGATAAGTTCTACTTTCACTACCGCCTCGACTGGCCGTACAAGGATCGGATCAAAGTCTGGAAAAAGAGCACCGTACGCGTTGCTACTTTCCATCGAAATTGGGCAATTTTGACATCGCATGTTGGTTTCCATACACTTATCTACCGTTCCCGTACCGACCCTTGCTCGTGCACGGCACGTGATAAGACTGCGAAGATCGCTAACCCGTACGACTCGATAGAACCTACAAGAGCCGGCTGTTTGCGATGATTCAATCTTCAAGACGAAATGCCTTACAGATACGACCATTCAAAGATAAGAACGATGAGTGGTGAAGCGCTGGCGTCTCACCATCTCTTTGCATGAAGCGCATGCAACTGCTACTGCGCTTAGCCGCCTGAGCCATCCATCTTGGTATATCAAGTCAATCTACGAGAGAATGCATCCCTTCCAGCGGTACCTTAAATTCCTCCATGTCATCCCCTTCATGATCTGGGGCAGCTTGGCGAGATGGGCGAAACTTGACGTCTTTCGGTACAAAAGGTTCCGTTAAGCGCCTCATAGACCGCTCTGGGCACTTGGCAAGTATTGTGGATGCCTCAATCTGGGCTTCCGGTCTAAGCCTGGTCAAGCCACCCGATCCCAGCATCAAGCCATTCCCAGTCTTGGGACTGAAGAGGACTAGACTTCTCTCCGTTCGCTCTGTCTGGCGTTCATGAGATTCTGGCAAACCAGCTATCGAGATGGCTTGGACCTTTCATCTCTCACAAGCACTACTGCTGTTCAGTCGTCACGAACCCGCTTAAGTAGCTAGAGGTATCAGATCGAAACTATCCAGGACTGATTAAAGCCGCGTTACAAGCAAGCTACCCCAGACACGACTCCGCACTCCTCAGCCCCCGCATCATCCTCCAAACTCTAAGACCCGCCCCCATCTGCCGGCGGCATTCGCCTTCGTCCTACTATAAGACGCGAGTCATTGCTTATATCAGGCCGAGGTGGGTAGTGATGGAGGCGCAGCATCGTGGTGTCTCGATGACTGTGAGGTCAACACCAACCGGCTCAATTGGCCAAGCCTCGAAAGCGACGGATTAGGTATGTCATCTGACGATGAAACAACCTTCCTACAGGCATGCGGCTCACCTTCGAAAGCAAAAGCAACATCAGCCATCGTGCCTAGAAAGTAAGACGATCCGCACGCGGAAGAAGGTAACAGCGTCAGGGTACACGTACCTCCACGTGCGGCTTGCCGTCTTGACACCGCGGCCGGTATCGCAAATCTGGTAAGCCATCGAAAAGTACGGTTTGATGCACAACACCCAAGGATTAGCGGCTCTTGGACATGGAGGTGACCGAGGCTGGGGCTCCAGTATATGTATGAGCATGTCGCTCTTCACATTTGCTTTGCTCCAGGTCTAGCTCTTCCAACCCCCACCTTTCTACCTCGAGAGTCATCATACCAGCAACAATTTCACCATGAGGACTTGCTACGGTCGAGGCGCGCCGTTGCGATGGGCAGTATACGCCGCTTGTCTGTCTGCATTCTTGTTCTTCGGGTATGTCCAATCCATGGCCCCTTGACTGCCTTCTATGGACTCTCCCATTGGCAGATAAGAAGCTGACTGACTCTTCCCATAGCTACGACCAGGGTGTGCTGTCTGGCCTACTTCAAAACCCACATTTCCGCGATCAATTTGGAGATCCTAACGATGTTGTTACGGGTATCACTGTCGCTAGCTACTGTCTCGGTGCTCTGATTGGATGTGTTATCAACTTTATGGTCGGAGACATGCTCGGTCGGCGTTACATGATCTGGCTAGCGATGGGCCTTATTATCGTTGGCGCCACTCTACAAACCTCAGCATACAGTCTGGCCCATCTTATTGTTGGACGAATCATCACGGGTTTTGGCACGGGTATCGACTCCAGCACGGTGCCCATGTACCAGAGCGAACTGTCGAAGCGCGAGTGGCGTGGGCGCTTGGTTTCCTGGGAGATCCTCTTCATTGGCATCGGAATCGTTCTGGTAAGGATGAAGCTGCAAAGTTTTCCAACGTGAGATGTCAACTGATTTTTGAACAGGCCTACTGGATCGATTATGCCTTCTCTTTCGTCGACTCCTCAGCATCATGGTATGCTCCAGCACTCAAACCCTCATTAATTCAAGCTGACGAAGTGTAGGCGTACACCCATCGCAATCCAATTGATCTTTGCGATCACTGTGACCTTCATCGTCTGGGGACTCCCAGAATCCCCAAGGTGGCTAGCGAAAAAGGGACGACTGGATGAGGCTCTCGATGTCATTTGTGCTGTCAATGACCTCGGACCGGAGGATCCTTACGTTGTCGCCGAGATGAAATCTATCAAGGAGATCATCGCCTTGGAGCATGCTGAAGGCGCTCAGAGTTGGACCTCTGTGTTCAAGAAGGACGTCCTCCAGACCAGGAAGCGTGTCGGACTGGCTTGGTTTGGCCTCTTCATGAACCAAATGTCTGGTATCAACCTAGGTATGCAGGATCACCGTTGAGATGACAGAGCAAACCACGCTAATCAATTCCATACAGTCGTTTACTATCTGCCATCAGCCCTGTCTCGATTTGTACAGTTGCCTCCTAGCACGGTGCTCTTGATTGCAGGCTTCATCCAGCTGTAAGTCGATAATATTTGTAGACAAACCATAGGCGATAGAGCATCAGGATCTGACCTCCACCGTCTACAGAATGTTCCCTATCGGCAATTTGCTTCCAGCGCTCTACCTCGATCGCATCGGCCGTCGCTGGACCATGATATGGGGTTGCGCTGGCCTCACCATTTGCATGATGATGCTGGCAGCTCTGCTCAGTGTCAGCTCACCAGAGCGCAAAGCACCAGCCTCTGCCGCCGTGGCCTTCTTCTTCCTTTACATGTTGATTTTCGGAGGTGAGCACTGTAAAGTCTGACTTGAAGCCCAAAGAAACTGGTCACTAATGCGGCACAGGTACCATCAATGTCGTCCCGTGGGTGTACGGACCAGAAATCCTGCCATTGGAAGCAAGAACACGCGGAACAGCTATCGTAAGTGAGACCGAGCAAATTTATCAAACACGTTCGCTAACACAACTTACAGTCCGTCTCCGCTCACTGGCTCTGGAACTTCTTTATCGTGATGATCGTAAGACCCATCCCTCCGATCCCGCCCAAAACCGCCCAACTAACAAACCCCTCCAGTCACCAGTCCTCATCAATCGCATCGGCTGGCGCACCTACCTCATCTTCATGATCCTTCTCGTAAGTCCCTTACCACCAAACCACTCAAAGCCCGATCCCCACTGACCAAATCCCCCCCTCACAGGCCCTCTTCATCCCCATCATCTACTTCTACTACCCGGAAACCTCCAACCTCAGCCTCGAGGACATCGACCTGATCTTCCTGCCCGAGGAAATGGGAGGGCTGAACGGCAACCCTAGAGTGCGCATGACGCCGGAGATGGCCGCGCAGCGTGTTACCGAGAGGGGCATGAGTAAGGACGAGGTCGCGGAGCAGGTGGAGAAGGCGAAGCATAGTGAGGATGGTGCGTAAGGGGAGCGTGGTGGTTGGATGGGTTGGGGTTGGGGTTGGGTTGGAATGAGATGTGTTGGCTGGGGGGGTTGAATGTTTGAGTTATGCGCTAGATGTAAGATCTAGATGGCCGGGGGTTGAGTTATGTTTTCAATGGATGTTGCGAGAAAGATTGTCAATCCTTCCCGCCGTTTTCGTTGGCGGCTATAACGACTCCGGTTGTTTTAAAAATGGCTGAGGTCGGTTACCATCTTTGCGAACACAATGTTTTTTAATACTCTCTTCTTCTTCTTCTTCTTCTTCTTCTTCTTCTTTTTGGAGCTCCGTTCCAGTCAAGGGGTTGGTTTCCTTGCGACGTGAGCACTATGGCAGCTGATGGATCTCATAGGCGAGCGTTGTAATGTAGCCTTCATTAAATCGATTCATGTACATCGTTACTCCCACATCAAGCGCAAAATCTGCTATTCCAACTTGCCCAACAATCAAGGAATTCCTCACATCGTCCCAGTCGGATGTAGGCTTCTGCCTCACACAGACTCACTGCTACTATCGCACCTCAACTTCTCCTCCCTCTGCACCGCCACAGCAGCCTGCGTCTTCGACCTCCTCCGCATGAAAACCGCAACAAGAGCGCCAACAGCCAAGAAGACCGCAGCAGTGACACCAGCACCGATGCCACCCGCAGCGGCGTTAGACAAGCCAGAGCCTGAAGACCCAGCCTCGCTGTCCCCACCATCCGCCTGCGCCTGCGCAGTCTCAGCAGCGCAGAAGGACGTCTCAGCGCCGCAAACACCGCACCACTCAGCAACATCATTGATCGCCAAACCGCCCAGCCGCTCTTTAAACTCGCCGTAAGAGTGCGCCTCGGCATCCTCGCCAAAAAGCGGGTAAGAGTTCAAATCTTCACTAGCATCAGTACCATTGCGAAACAAAAACCGCACGCGCAAATCCCTCTCCGCATCTTCAGGGAAAACCTCATCATCCCCTTCCGTGAAAAGCTCAAAAGCCATGGTGGCAGCGTAATGCGGCAGGCCGGTGAAATTGTCGGAGACGGCGTGCAAATCCGTCAGACCGAAGAAGCTCATGAAAGTGTCGTAGGAGCCGGCGAGGAGGGAGAATTTGACGGCAGCGGAATCGGAGACGACGGCGTCGAGTTGCTGCAGAATCCCGCCCGCGAGGGAGGCGCCGCCGATCGAGCGGTCGGGCGCGCTGGCGTTGTAGTTGTGGTTCCACTCCCAGTGGTCGGCGAGGTGGCGGAGTTGGGCGAGGTCGGAGGGGTCGATTTCGGGCGCGATGGAGGAGTTGTGGATGGAGGCGACGTGGAGGAGGTCGAAGACGTCGTAGGCGTGGGAGTATGAGACGTTGGAGGCGCCCATGATGGGGGCGAGGAGGGGTTCGAAGCGGGAGTAGAAGGAAGAGGTGGCTTGTGAGATTTGTTGGTATTCTTCGCTTTCGGAGTAGGCGGCGGTGGCGGTTTCGTAGGCCGGGCAGGAGTCGTCCCCTTTGATCCAGATGGTGTCGGGGCTTTTCTTGTCTTCTCCGTGGACCAGAATGAATTGGTGGCCGTTCAAGGGGTCGGAGATGTCAGTGCCGTTGGCGAGCTCTTCGGTTGAGAGTGCCTCGTCGATGTTCTCCAGAGGTGGGTACAGGCCCTGGAGGAAGTTGGTCGCAGTCTGGAAGAGGACCTGAAGAAATGTCAGCGGGGTTAGTCTTCGAATCACAATCGGCTTCTTTCCAAGACTGAGATGCGCCGCTTTCGTCAAATGGAAAGACGAGATCCTCCTTCTCATTGAGAGTATAATGCCTCTTAAGGTAGACAGAGTACTGTCTAAGAAGAGATCAACTTCATACGTACATGCTGGTCCGGTGCGCTGGCATACAGCTGAGATGACCTCGCTACATCAGATGAAATGCCAGCAATCTGATCTTCAGCACCGTCGACAAGGTAGCGTTGCCTGTAGAAAGCACCAGAGTCGTAGTTCTGGTTGGCACCCAAGTTTGTCATTTCGTAGCCCTTGTACCATTTTGCCGTGCCTGGTATAGTTAGCTACAGTACTCTAGTCTGATCGAAATTCTTATAGACTTACGCTCACCGTGACGACTGAAGACCAGGACGCTGTGAACGGTGCGTGCACTTGCAAAGGGCAAGGCAGTTGCTGCCAACAAGGCGAGAGAGGAGTACATTGTGACGAGTATGCTATATCAACGGCCTCTGTTTTCCAAGCAAACAGGTCAGGCTGAAAAGAAGGCGAGGATCATGTTGCACTCACGTCACTCATATATACATAGCTCCAGCTGCAACTGCTGAGCGCCATAGACTCATCCACAATGGTCAGTTATCAGCTCTCCCCACTGGAGATGAGGATCCAGTATAGGCCACTAGACTGCCTTTGGTAATTGATGGCGAGCTCCATCTGTAAGTGAAGCACAGAATTGGACATACTTCACCACTGATTGGACGTGGTGGCCGACGGTGCGGAGGTGTTCCAATGCCAAGTGGACGCCGAGATATTGGCAAACATATAGCTTTTTCCACGGTCGTCCAAGGGCTGTAGATAAGCACCTTATCGTGTTGGAAGAGCATGCAGATGCCGGCATGGCCTCCATGTCCTGTGGGACATATTCGATGACAGGCCGGAGATCTTGGAAACAAGATATACGCCGTGAAATGAGGAAGGAAATATCATAATCATGTCAGATCCTATTGAGAAGGGTATGTGAAGTACCAGCTCAGCTTGGTTAACTTGCCTTCCGAACGGCCGGGGCCATGGCGGATATGAATATGCGGCCTTTCATAGACTGGATATATCACAATTGCGAAGGAGTGTGTGGTTGTGATACCTGAATGCTGTTGTTGTTGTCCTCCGTGAAGCCTGCTTGAGATGTGGAGAGGCAGAGTTGGGCTGATGAAGCCACTGGGCTGTCGAGGCTGTGTGATGAAAGTGGAGAGTAGATTGCCGAACTGGGTCACGGAAGCGGAAGCAGCTGGCTGGTACTGGCTGGCCTCCAACACTTGAACGTTGCCTAAGCACAGCCTACTATTGCCCACGCCGACCTGTTACTGGCAAATCATTGCGCCTGGTGCATACAATCGTTACCTGCGCAGACAACTCGCCCAGGCCTTCGCGTCAGGAGCAAGAGAAGGACATCTACCTTGGATGGAGGAAGTGCAGGATATCCCACCGATCCAGGACCGCCGCCAATCCCGGACCAGCCAACACCCTCCTTGCTATACCTGAACGCGCACTGCATGAGGTGCACGACTACAAGGCCGACATATAACGAATTGCGCTTCACTTGTCAGACATGATCACATGATTCCCATCCGATTTGCGAACGAGACCACGCCTCCCTTCCCACAATGTCGCGCCCTCCGCCCAACGGTTACCGCGAAATGAGCAATGGTTCCAACCCGACCCTCAACATGTCGAGCTCTAATAGCGCTCTGAACTCGCAGTCTCGCCATGGAACCCCGTCCACGTCCTCTCAACAGCCCCGCCCGCCCTCTGCTGGCATGTCTCGCGCCGAACGCTTCGAAGACGAGAAGCGCCGCATAATCGAGTCCTGCTTCAGCAAGGTTGACGCCAATGGCCAGCTGAGCGAGAGCTACATCACGCACATCCGGATACAAGAAGATGCCATACATCCTTCCTCGCCTCCGCCTCCGGACAGCCCAGCCGGAAACAGGAAGCCGCGCCTCATCATAATCGCAGTGAGGAGCACGGGCAGGGTGCGCATGCACAAAGCTAGGGAGAACAACAACGGAAGCTTTAGTATTGGCAAGACATGGAATTTGGAAGAGCTGAGTGCAATCGAGAGTTTTTCAAACAGTGCTTTACCGCCCAAGGATGATCGCGAGGCGCAGTACAGGCAATGGGCTGGAGGTCTTGGATTTATTGTCACGATTACAAAGCCATACTATTGGCAGGCAGGCACAAGCAAAGAGAAGGACTTTTTCATTGCGAGCGCCGTCAAGATTTACAGGAAATATACCAAGGGTCTGACCCCGGAGCTACGAGGATTCGATGAGCAAAATCAGGCTGCAGTATTGGGCATTCAGCCCGGACAGCCACCTCAAGGGCCGCCCGCTCCTAGTCCTAGAATGCCTAGTGGAGACATGGTCGCGCCTTCACCACCTCAGCCGCCTTTCGCGCAAGGATCGCGACCTTCAAGTCGGGAGGATCCTCGAATGCGAGGCTCGCCTGGTCCACCACGGGCTGGTCAAAGATCTGCGGAGTCGCCTTCACGGCCTCCGAACATGCAGCAGCCCCGTGGGCCAGGTCAGCCATCTCCTGTACCAAGATCTCAACCGAGCTCGGAGCGGATGCGGTCAAAGAGTCGCGAACCAAGCAGACCGGGCACTGGCATGCGAACTGGACCATCACCTGCGCCACCTCAAGGCCGATTTCCACCTCCCTCTTCAAGTCACCCGAGAGGCCCGGGTCAGCGACCATCTCAAACCCAATTACAGTCAGAGAGCCCTGCTGTTTCAGCAGTCTCTTCCGGCAGCAGAGAAGCGGTGCCCAGAGAATTGCAACCACGATCACAAAGCCCGCCTCGACAAAAGAGTTTTGAACGGTCTACTAGCAATGCTCCTCAAGAGAGATCGAGGGAACCACTTCAGCCCGAACACAATGGTGGAGCGCCTGGCGCGGCTGCAGGTGCTGCTCTTCTAGCCAATACCAGACAGAAATGGCAGCAGCAACAGCAGCAACAGCAACAGCAGTCTCAGCCAGCAGCGGAAATGCAACGCACCGCGGAGCCGGCTCTAACACACAGGAAACAACCATCTATTGCCAAGCTTCCCCCCTTGGAGACTACTTCATCCAATCGGAGCCGTTCTCAACACTCGCGTGGAGAGGAGCATCCATCGCAGGCACCTCCAAGTGCAGCTTCTTCCGCCGGCGTCGATCCAAGTGATGCTGCAGCTATTGCTGGAATGAACTCATACTATGGCCCGGATGCCCCTAGATCCGCCGTATCACCTGTAGCTCAACAACCATCTTCTCCGCCCACGCCTGAACGATCGAGAAGAAGACCGACTTACGACACCAGAGCGTCCGAAACCAGTGCCGACCTACGACCACCTCCTTTGAAACAAAGCGGCCGCCCGGCAGATGGCGGTAGCAACTACGCGACACCCGCTGCTAATTCTGCTGTCAACACGCCTGGAGAACATTCAGCAGTATCGACCCCGGCTCGTGAGGAGCCGCCAGATGTAAAACCACTTCATGTACAGAAACCGTCAGAAACAAACATCGCCATGCCTGGTGCTTTTGCTCCCACGCCACAAAGCTCGTCGGCACAATCGACCCCAGCAGTAACCCCCTCAGTTGAGAAGGAGCAAGCGGAGGTGCAGCCCAAGTCAGAGCCCGCAGAATCAGAGCCTGAGGGTGATGCGCAACAAGACGAGTCCTACCGACCCGGCCTCGGTCCCATGGTAAAGAAACGCCCTGGCGCCGCGGCAGATCGTTTCAGGAAAGCTGCTCTCGCAGCAAACGCTTTCAAGCCGAGACCAGGTGGAGCTGCGGAGCGGATTCTGAAAGCCAAAGCAGAGAAAGAGGCAGGCGGTGCCGGCGAAGCCGACGGTATCACGGGCGTTTTCAGAGCGCCCGCACCCCAGAAGGAAGAACCAGTCGCTGCACCACCTGCCGCTTCGAATGAATCGCAGGTGTCCAAAGATGCTCCTATGCTTGAAGTGACAGCACCTGTATCACCTTTGCGTATGCCATCCTCGACTATGAGAGGCGAGACAAGCACACAGAAGGAAGAGCCATCTCATACCGGGGTACAGTTGACGGATGGTGGACCTGTCCAACCTACCGACCCAAGTGCAAATCTCGAACCTTCCGGCCTTGATCAGACGCCGCCACTCGAAGACGACTCCTTGGAGGAGCGAGAGCTGCGTAAACCCCAGGTCAAGGTCAAACGAAGGAGCATGCAACAAGAAAGGTACCTTGCGGAGCTCGGTATTGATAAGGCCCTCGTAGAAGGCAGAGGGATCGAGTTCGAGTCTCTGCTTGCCGACTTTGGATGGGGGAGTGGCGCTCGCCAACCAAGGCCCATTGCAGATTTCGAGAGCGATGTAAAGCGCCAGCTCGGAAGGGTAGAAGCTGGATCCTGGCTATCGCAGACTGACAACGCGAGAGACGAGAAAGTTGCGCATGTTGAGGGTCTGTTGGACAAGGCAATCGCGGAGTGTGACGAGCTCGAAGGCCTTTTGACGCTCTACAGCGTCGAACTCGGTTCGTTGAATGAGGACATTCAGTACATCGAAGCACAGAGTCAAGGTCTGCAAGTGCAGAGTGCCAATCAACAGCTACTTCATACCGAGCTCACAGGTCTCATTGCTACGATTTCTCTGGATCGCTCGGTCTTGGAACCCCTTCGCTACAGCGATATTGCTGATCCGGTTGGCCTCGAGGAGGTGGAGCTGAGTCTTGTGAAACTCTACCAGGCCATGGTCACCATGGATCCTTCTGTCCGCTCATCCGCGACAAGACCAAAGAGCCGTCTGGGAGACGATGGTATTGAATTGTCCCGCATGGCCGCTCTCCGCGAGAAGAAAGATATGTACGAACGCGAGTGCAACACTTTCTGCCAGCGCTTGATGCAGCACCTCGACTTCGCTTTCACCTCCAATTTGCAGGCTGCGAAGAGCCAGGCGATGAAGGCGACCGGTGACGGTTCGATGTCAAGACTCAACAAGGACGCTTTCACAGCGGCACGCACCGGTCTCTGGGTCTACAGCCCGTTGACCCTGTTCTCGAAGGAATTGAACATGCCGGCCTGGCAGACCATACTCAGACTATACTACTCTCGAGCCAAACCGCTGTACGCGGACGCCTTCAAGGAGAATGTTGCGGGCTGGAAACGCTCTGCCCGCAAACCGACTGGCGAGGAATCAGAGCTGCTTTTCACGCATGTCGAGAAAGAGGTGGCCGACGGCAGCAGCAGTGGACTTACTAGCACTGCTCGCAAGATGACCATCAAACGCTCACAAACCCTGGCGAAGAGCTTGCGTAGCGCCTCTGGTGACAAGAAGAGTGCCAGCGAGAGCCGCAACCACGGCAACTCCCTCATGACATGCGAGGTATTTGCTGGTGCTCTGGATGAAATGGCGCCCTTGATCAGTCAAGAGCAGAATTTCATCGTCGACTACTTCCACGCCACCAGTCTCGAGACGAGTGACTTTGTGGATATCGTATCATCAATCCCACCTGAGAGGCGCCGCGGTACGAACTTGGTCCTCCCAAAGCCCATGGACCCCGACCGCGAAATGGCCCGCCGCGTCACCGGAGTCATGGACGAGATCTTCTCTTTCTTCACTCAAGAGGCCTCTGTCCTGCTCGACTGGGCCGTGTCCTCCGACCCCATCCAGGGTGTCGGCATCCTCGCCGCACTTTCCAAACACTCCTTCTTCCTCGCCGACACAGCGCAAGAATACCTCCTCCAACTCATCGACCAGCTCAACATGCGCCTGCAAACGCTCTTCGCCAAATTCGTCGACGAGCAAATCCGCGCCATCGAAGAGACCAAAGTCAAGATCCACAAGCGCAAGGGCGTCATCGCTTTCATGCGCATCTTCCCGCAATTCAGCGCGGCCGTCGAGAACGTCTTCGCCGCGGTGGCGCGCGCCGACTACGACGGACCCAGCGAATGCGTCGTCGAAGTCCGCCGCCTCGTCGACGACGCCTACTCCCGCATCAACCGCGCCATGTTCGACAGCCTGAAAGTCATCGCCAAGGAGTCGCCCACGGCCGGCGCTCCCGGTGGCGTAGGCTCCGCTGCTGCAAGGCAGGGTGGCGTGGACGATCCGGAGGACAAGGAGATGTTGAATTTCCACGTCCTGTTGATTGAGAACATGAACCACTACATCGAGGAAGTGGACGACGGCAACCGCGAAGGCGTCTTGGCCGAGTGGCGGAGCCGCGCCATGTTGGAGAGACAGGAGGCACTGGAAGCCTACGTCGGTCGCGTGGTGCGGCGACCGCTCGGCAAGCTCTTGGTAAGTTTCACAAAAAGAAAACACCACAGCGACATCACGCAAATGACTAACCCTCCCCCCTCACAGGACTTCCTCGACTCCCTCTCCTCCCAACTAACAACCACCCCCAACCTGCCCCCCACCTCCATCGCGACCCGCGCTTCTTTCTCGCGCAAAACCGCCCGCCACCTCCTCGCGGACTTCAACAGTAAAGAAGTGCGCAAAGGGATCGACACGCTGCGGCGCAGAATCGAAAAGCACTTCGGCGAAATCGAGGGCGAGAGCGCCGCCGCGTCGCGCAACTTGGTGGGGTTCGTGTGTAAAGAAGCTGAGAATTATTATGAGCGCACGCTGGAGCGCGCGCAGGGGCTTGTGGCTAGTGTGTATCCGAATGCGGAGGGGGAGAAGAGCGTGGAGGTCGAGTTTGGGAGGGAGGATGTTAGGGGTGGGTTTAGGAGGTGAGGAGGTTACATGTAGGTAGGTGGTGGTGGGGTTGTTTGCTGGGGGGTTTATCATTATTATTAGCTTCCCTTTTTTTTTTTCGTATATATTCTTCTTCTTCTTTCTGATGGTCTTATCGACTTTCTTGTCAGCTTTTCCCAGCTTCCTGCACAAGATAGATGAGAGTGAGTCCCAGGTCAATTCGCAGTGCAGGTCACTTACGAAGAGAGAGAGAGAATTGAGAGAGGGCCATTTTGTTCATATCGAAGAGCAGGCTTTCATGAAGAACTTTTGCAAAAGACGCGACTACTCACATCACATCACTGCCTTTCCTGTCCCGGCTTTTCACAACCCCCTAACGCCACGGGACTCCGTGCACGCGATGCAAATATAATTCCTTGGTACATCTCAGCAACAAGGCGACCTCATGAATCATCTGAGACCAACGACTGCGGTTTCCCTCTTGACCTCATCGACCAATCCAACCGAACACCATGATATTTCGAAAAGAGGAAACAATGGATCTGTCTCGTCATCAATCTTATTTGTACATACAGACAAGTCTTTCTCCTCGCTCCCCATGTGCTTTTGATTACTTGAAAAGAAAAAAGAAAAAAAAAAAAATGCCAACTTCCATCGAGTTGTACAAAAAAACTCCTCCCCAACTCGCAAGATCGAAAAAAGACAAGCACAAATCTGCCGTTCAAAAAAATCTGTTCATATCATGGCAATCACCTCACCACTCACCTCACCTCACCTCGAAAGCTCTTCGGGCAGGAAAGATCAACAGGAACAAATTCACCTCCTAGTTATTGTTCCCCACAATCTCGAGAATAATATCCCTCGCCTCCTCCACCCCCTCCTTCGAGCCCACAATCTCAATGGCCTCGCCCTCGCTCTGCGCGCGGGGGACCTGGATCTTCGTCCCCGTGCGCTTCCTGATGCGGTTGATTTCCGCGCCGCCGGGGCCGACGACGTGGCGGTAGGCGCGCGGGTCCGGCAGGATGAGGTAGCCGACCGTGTCCTGCTTCCGTGCCTCATCGAGGGCGCGGTCGACTTTGGCGCGGGCGGCGGAGATGGCTTCGGGGGAGGGGCCGACGAGCACCCAGGGGATGTCGCCCTCTTCGGTGGAAGTGTGCAGGCTGTGCGTTTCGAAGGAGTGGTTGTTGGCGTTGGCGGAGGCGTCGTCGGTGATCAGCGGCATGTCGCCGCCTGCGGCGCCGCGGGTGGGGGCGGGGACGGACTGGCGGGGTGGAGGGCGCTGGCCGGCGTGGTCGACGCTGACTTTGTGGTCGGAGCGGAGGCGGCGGAAGAATTGGCCGTTGTCGGCGATGGCGTGGTGGTACTTGAGCGGGACCTGGACGGTCTCGCCTTCGACTTCCTTGGTGAGCTCGAGGATGTGCGCTTTGGCCTTCTCAACGTTCTCGGGCTGGCCGGCGACCTTGACCTGGGAGCGCGCAGGGCCGGTCTCGCTCTGGCGAGGGACGTTGATGGTCACGCCGAACTGCTGCTCCAGCTGGCGGCGGCTCTCACCGCCGCGGCCGATAAGCAGGCGGTGCTTGTCGGGCTTGACCTCGAGGATCTCGGTGGTCTGGGAATCCTGCTCTGCAACCAGAGCCAGGATAGCTGCCGAGAGCTTCTCGACGACGGTGCTCGGGCCCTCAAGGCGGATGGTGTTACCCTCTGCCTCGGTCTTGGGGAAGCGTGCGAGACGAGCACGGGCTCTGGCGTCAGAAGGACCACCGGCCTGCTCGACGAGCGATGCGAGGTTGGAGCCTGTTATGTGTTAGCCGTGTTCGTATGATTTCAGCATTCAATGCAGATGTGACTTACCTCCAGCACCAATAATAAATCTGTGGTGCTTGCGCTCAACCTCAATGTTCTTCGTGACAGTGTCATCAAAAGCCTTAGCGCGCTCCTCGATGACCTTCTTCGCAGCCTCGACGGCTTGCTTGGAGCCCTTGATCTTAACCTCCGCGCGGCCATCGGCGCTGGGGGCATCCTTCGCAGACGGGACATCCACGATGGCGCCAGTGTCAAGACGGAGAGCCTCCATCTCGCGACCGCCAGTGCCAATCAAAGACGGAAGCTGACTCTGGGCGACAGAAACCGTCGCGGTGAAAGAGTTGTCCTTGACGTACTGCAGCAAGCTCAGGAGCTCGTCGCGGCATGCATCGGCGCCCCTGCTGGGACCCTTGATGATGACCTCGTTAGGGCCCTGGTTAGGGCGGCGTCCGGCAGCAGCATCGCCAGCATCGTCCTCGTTACCAGCCTGCTTGGAGCGAGGGAAGTTAACGCGAACGTGGTAGCGGTCCTGCAGACGGTTGACCTGGCCACCCTGGGGACCGATCAAATCACGGTGGAACTGCGAGGGGATGTTGAGGTGGTGGGTGGCCTCGTCCTCGAGCTTCTTGCCAACATCGAGAATGTGCTTCTTCGCAGCGTTGGCCTTGGCCTCCGGGCCCTTGATCTCGCATTTGCCCTCGTTCATCTGGATGTCAACATCGAACTCATCGCGAAGACGGTTGATGTTCTCACCGCCACGGCCGATCAAGTGGCTGGCAAACTTCTGAGGGAAGTCAAAGTTGAGAGTGAAGCCACGCTCAAGCTCGTCCTTCTTCTCCTGCTCGATGAAAGCGAGGAGGTTCTGAACGAGAGCGTCAACATTGTCTTGGGGACCGCGAAGGTTGACGGTGGGCTGAGGAGCGCGCCTGGGTGCGGAAGGAGCTTGTCTGGCGCCACCATACGCAACTTGTGCAGGGATCTGGCCCTGCTGGAGCGACTGGTGGTGACGGTCGACGTGCCTTCTGATCTTGTCGTGGAACTTGACAGGAGCCTCAACGTCGCGCGAAACGATCTGCTGCTGGCCACCGATCAAGTTCAGAATATGCTGCTGCGCCTCTTGAAGGGCGCGCTGGTAAGCCTGAGCGTCCTGTGCGGACGGGGCCTTGCGAGGGAGCTCGTAGTCAGGCGAAGGCACACGGTCCTCGAAAACGAGAAGAGCGGGCGAATCGTCAAACTCGTCAGGGACAAGGAGGTGCACGCCGAACTGGTCGCGCACCTGGCGAGCGGCCTGCGAGCGAATGTGCTCGTGGAAGAATGGGTCGACCTCGAGGGGAGAGAAACGGGTCGGCGGGTGGCCGCTGACAAGGTTCATGATGTCAGAGCGAGCCTTGAGGGCGTTCTTGCCATCGGCAGCAAAGATCTGCCACGAGCCAGACTCCTCGGGAACGATGCGAACGTTGTGCTGACGCTCAATCTGCTCAATAGCCTTGCGGCGTTGGAGGTATCTGGTGATGTCACGAGCGTGTGTTTGGCCACCGCGTGGGGCGGACGCGTGCGGCTTGACAATGTCCGCAGTGGAGGAAGACATGCGCATGGCCAAATCCTGGATCTTGTCAACGGCCTGGTCGATGCGGTCTGCGGGACCGACAACGATCAGCTCGTCGACATCGTGGCCGTCAGGAGGCATGATCACAGAGCAACCAGTCTCGGCAAGGAAGTCATTGATCGAAGAGCCCATGTCGCCGACAACAAACTGGTGCCTGTTGCGCTCAATCTCAACCTGCTCCATAGTGAGCTGGCGCTGAAGCTCAGCGACCTGGCGGTCGAGCTCTGCCTTCATGTCAGCAACGGCCTGGCGGTCACCAGACAGCTGGATGGGGTAGCCAGCTTGGGGCGCAAAGGATGCAGGGCCACGGTTGGCAGGAATCTGAGGAGCTTGCTGGCCGAAAGTCTTGTACTCGGGGATTTGCATGCGGAGGTCACGACCTTGCTGCAGGGCCGACAGGCGCTCGTTATTGGGAGCAGCCAAGAAGGGGTAGTATTCCGCGGGGATGTGCTTCAGACGAGTGCTGGAAGAAGAGGTGTGCTCGTTGACAATCTTCTCAATGTCCTGCTTGGCCATCTGGACCGCGAAGGGGTCGCCCTCGATAGTGACATCGACGGTCTGGTCCATGTCGTCGTCGTCGAGGATCTCGGCAGCCTCCTGGCGAGAAATGTTGATGCGAGCACCAGTGCGCTTGGAGATCGCCTGGATAGTCGCACCCTGCTTGCCAACAACCCTACCGCGGATGGACGCAGGAATGGGCATGGAAATGTTCTGTCCAGCGCAAATCTGGCTGGCCGCATCCTTGAGCGCAATCCTGACAGCGTCCGTGGGACCAGTGCCCTCGAACACAAGGACGCCGCCGGGACCGCTCTTCATCTCCACCTTGGCCTTGCTTCTCTTGTTGATATCCCTCAGAACCTCCGAGACCGGCTTCTTCAGCTGGTCTCTCTTCTTCAACATGCTCGGGTCCAGAACGATCTGCTCGGACTGGCGACCAGGGAGACTCATCTGCGGCTGGCCGCGGGCAGAGCCGGGAGTCTGGATTCCGGAGAGCGGCGTGGAGGCACGAGAGGAGGCGTTGCTGGCGACAGGGACGTTCAGGCCGTTGGAGGCGCCATTGGGAGCCTTGCCGACAGCAGCGGGCTTGCGGGACCAGAGGGATTGAGCAGCGGGAGCAGCAGCCTTGGGGCCACCGAGAGCCGGGAAGAGCTCCTCAGACTGGGTGTCGAGCTTGTTCTCACGAGCGGGCTGCTTGCCGGCGGCCTTGGAGGACATGCTGGTATCCGGAG
>MSJI02000392.1:0-15652 GCA_001931905.2 Cladosporium sp. IMV 00045 | reverse complement strand
TACCTAGCCAGTCGTCCTTCGCTGTCGTCCAGACTCGCTTGATCTGCCTGCCACGCGCGCGCGTGCGCCCTCGGTCGCGTCCCGCAGAAGCATGCCATCGGTTGCCGACCGCTCTCTCGCCGCCTCGTCATCATCGTCGTCGCCCGGACGTCGCATCCTCTCGCGCATCACCTCGCCCTTCGCGACCAAATCTCGAAGCATCACCGATTTCTACATCCAACCCGACGACCCCCATCGACAGTACTCGCCTGGAGATCTCGTCACCGGCAGCGTGCGCCTGCGCGTGCTTCGTCCGACGCGTGTCACCCATGTCGTCGTCTCGTTGCACGGCTATGCGCAGGTGTACAAGAACCCCGGTTCCCCTGGCGAAGGGTTCCGTGCGACGCCCGGCTATTTGGGCACGGGTCGTGGAAAGAAATCGGCGGAATACTTTGGTAATGGCTTCGCTTCATTGTTCGAGGATGAACTCGTCCTGTGCGGCGACGGCAGGCTGGCAGAAGGCGCCTACCAATTCAATTTTGAACTCGAGTTCCCCGACACGGATCTCCCGAGTAGTATCGACGTGAGCACATGATATCTTGCAGTACTTGCTTAAAATAGCCCGACTGACATTGAAACAAAGTTCGAGCGAGGAACGGTTTCCTACATGATCACAGCCACCGTCACTAGACCAACGACGATATCACCGACGTTGTCATGTGACCGTAAGATTTATTTCGTCGAACGCATCGACATTTCGCCTCTGTACCCTCCCAAGTCAAGGACTATCACATTAGAGGCCGTCTCGCGGAGGAAAGTCGCAAGAGACCAAGCGAGGAAGCTTGTTGATCCAGCCGATCGCAAGAGTCGAAAGACCGATTCAGCGTCGCGCAGCGACCCACCGCGCAAGAGCAACTCGACTGCACCCAGCACTCACCAGGAGAGCGAACAGCAAACGAGTCCTTCTCCTAGCCAGATGAGTTTCGAGAGCGCGAGAAGTAGTTCCAATCGAAACTCACAGCTAGATTCGAGCTCTCAGTCGCAAGGCACGAGCACGAACACTAGACCAAATGACAGCAAGAGTTCTGTTGCTGTCAAGAGTATCACCACGCAAGTGGAATCCTGCGTAGGAGGCTGTTTGCGAGGCGACAGCATTCCTATCAAGGTCAGCGTCAACCATGTCAAGCACATCAAGAGCATGAACGGCGTCATTGTCACGCTGTTTCGTCAAGCACGCGTGGACATGCATCCTGCCATTCCGCTCGGACCGACGGAGAAGAGCAAGAACCCAAAGTATGAAGACTACTACCCGAAATCAAAGACGGGTCTTGGTGGGCTATCCCTGTCCGGAGCTGGCTCAAGTCACATGTTCAGGAAGGATCTTTCACAAACTGTGCAGCCACTCATTGTGGATCCTGGAAGCCTGGTTTCAGAAGTGATGGTTAAAGTCCGAGTGCCAGATGATGCGTTCCCAACCATCTCGACAGTTCCCGGCGCAATGATCAGTTTCAGGTATTATGTCGAAGTGGTCGTTGACATTCAAGGGAAGTTGGGCGCACAGGAACGAGCGACGCAGGGCTTGACCGGAGTAACAGCAACAACAGCTTCCGGTGGCGATGAACTGGAGAATGTGAATACCTCCGGTCCTCATATGGTAGACACCGCGCCTGCGCGGCGTGATAAAGGGGTTGTATCGGCTACTTTTGAGGTCGTAATAGGCACAAGAGATAGTGAGAGACGAAAGGGCAAGCGGAAAGAGGAAGAAAAGGCAACAAGCTCACCCGAGCAACCAAGGATGGGAACAGAACACAGCAATGGAGCACCGCCTGTCAGTGCGAGTGTGAATACACCTAATTATCCATCAGAGGAAGAGTACTGGAATCATAGCCATCACGACTGGGGCTACGGCAATCCCAACGGCCATGATGATTGGTATTATCATGAATACGGATGGGACCAACAACCAGAAGTGCCCATGCCTTACTTACCGGACGATTCACAACTCTCTGAGAAAGAACTTGCCAGACGAGGGGAGGAGCGGTTATTACCAAGTCAGCCACCAGGCATGGAACAGCAAGCAGCCGAGGGCGCCCACGCGCCGTCCGCCCCGTACATACCGGACGAATCGGTGCCAAACGGATACATCATGCCTACACCCGCGTACGAGTCGCGTGTCCCCTCAGTATCAGGGCCGTCTCACGTGACTTGGGAGAATGATCACCGCGACACGTCTGCACCCGCGCCTGAATATTTCCCTTCAGCTGGTCCATCGAATCATGTTCCCGTCAGCATGCCTACAGATGACAAGCAGGAGTTGCAACGGCGAAGACTCGAAGCTGAAACCTCTGCGCCGCCGCTTGATGAGAGCACACCCGATACTGAGGCCGGAGCGCCAACAGGCGTATCCACCGTGGCTCAGCAGGACCTGCAGCCTTCAGCGCCCGGACAATCCACGACTGAGGATGATGTCGATGACACACTGGTACCGAACGAGACAGATTTCAACCACGACAGCCACGCCGAGGCGAACGGAAAGCCGGATTTGCCGCAGTATGAGCAACGAGAATACTCGCATAAAGCAGTTGCGCAGCAGCAGGACTCAGAGCCTCCCAGCGAAAACTTGTTCGCAGCGCATGTACCGCCAACAGCAGCAGCGGCTGAAAATGGCCTCGGACAGACTTCCGAGTCTACGCCTGTCGTATCGCAAGACAACAATGAAGCTTCAGCAACAGCGGCTTCATCGAGTGCGCATCACGACTCTCAGCGCAGCCCGGAATCGACAAACACCGTTTCATCTCACAAAAAGCCAGCACCTGTACCCGCTGCCAACGAGCAATAGAACCACCACATGCATCCCTCTCGCTCGACCGACTGCGCTGTACTTTTTGCCTTCCCTTGATCTGCCACCTTTTTCTTCCTTCTACTATCTATGATACCATGAGCTAGCATCTCGTTTTCTTCCTTCTTTTCCTCTTATTATTACCTACCTATCTGCATCATCGTCTTTCTGGGAGCCTGACGTGGTGATTTCCAGGTGATTTCTTGCTGCTTGGGATCGTCTTGAGAGTTTGTCTTTGGTTTCTTCAAGAGATGGGGTGGGGTTGAGATGTTCTTTTGCCTATATTCTGATATATGCTATGTTTATATTACCACTATGAGTACCATTGTCGCCCAGTATAGTTGTCTACGTGTTTACCAACACTTGGAACATCCTCCCACTCTTACTTATCTCGAGGGGTCAAGGTTTGAGAGAAAGAGAAGATCGCGACTTGAATGGATATTCACAAACGATTTCGAAGAAATTGTATATTCATCAGTTGGCTTTCCTCATCTCCTTCCCGAAACAAACCCCTTTCAAATAAATCTACGGGCAGGAAAGGATGAAACGCGCCAGATGTCAAGAAGGCACCTGTCGCACCGCACCTATTGCACACACCAAGGGTCACCTAACCTAGGGCTTTGTGTTTGAGCCCTACCTTCACGTCGTGACACGAAACACAAAACACACGAACAGCTGGCAACTAGGCCTTCTAGAACTCTCAGGCGAGATGGAGCCGTCTCTCAAAAAGTAATGTCGATTAAATTGCAAACATACGCGTCGTCTTCCTTCGCTGCCTCTTTGTGCTTCTTTCCCTTCAAGCTTTTTCTTCGCTTCGAGAAAGATACATGATCCTGCATACCTAATGACGCGTTCACTTCCTTCCGATGATTGCTTCACCTTTGCGAGACGAGATGCATACACACATACACGCAGCTACATACGATTGATGTTGAGCCGAACTCCACCAAGTCCATCCGAGAAAGAGGGCAAAACAATAAGCAAAACCTCGCTAGATTATTGCACGCCTTCTTGAATCACAAAAGACCCTTCCTTTCGTGGCAATCTCGTCGGTTGTTGAGGGAGAAACTGCCGTGTCTGGCTCTGCTCCAGTCCCACCATGGACTCTTTGCTTCTGAGGTGGAGATACCTTGATGGTTTGCCCCCCTCACCGGTCTTTACGCTGTTGCTTTGCTCAGCCGCGAGAGTAAACCTTGCAATTCACACTTGATACCTTACCCCTCGGCTCCAAGCCTTCGGATTTGTTCGGAGAGGTCGCCGATATCTATGAGAAACAAACAGTCTTTTTGGCTCTTTGAAATCAAACCAAATGTAGGAATTACATGTAACAATCCTCCTCCGGAGTGCCAAAGTTTGACGGAGGACGAAGAACCCACGGCTCAATCCACGAAAGTTTGCAAAGAGATCCTTCTTGTTTCAGGCGGGATCCATCATTTGCTTTGTTGAACAGACGAATTTTTTCGTGCGAGCCGTGCAATGGGCTTGTGATCCCACGAGGGGCTTCGTTGCTAGTATTTCGGTTCTAGGATGATTTGTTGATTCCTCCACGCGGTTGTGTGACACAGGCTACATGAACAAGCAGCGCAGGAAACGAGATAAGGTAGAGGCTGGTTTGCAGAACCGAATTTCCGCCCAAATCCAATTCTAGTTATTATTGTTGCTTATGTGCATTCAACCATAACGCCTCCCTCGTCACTGAATAATGACCAATCTTCATGCAACAAAAGAACCACGCAATTCTCATGTTCAAGCCCAAGATCCATCCTGCGCATTTCAGCCCTCGGATTAAACAGCATCCGACGCAAGCCCAGAGCTCTCCCAGAAGCAAACGCGCATCCCCGGACCGGTCGAGGTTCTAGAACGGAGGAAGACCGACCGTTCGAAAATCCCACTCTCCACTTCTTTCTCTCTCTCTCTCTCTCTCTCTCTCTCTCTCTCAGTCCCCGATGGCCGACGACGCAACAGCTGGAATTTGCCAACCCAAGCCCGAAGCACCAGAGCAAGCTCGCCCGTGTGCTTGCGAAGCCTGGAGCGCACCGTTTCAGGGTTCGAAGAGGGGAGAGATAGGCTGGAACGGGGGATGAGCGTTGTTTTCCTTCGCTTCAATACTAGCAAGCAAGTAAATGAGTAAGGTAGACATGTCGAGGTCTTCTCTTCGCATCCGGACAGGCAAGCCGGCGCTCATGGCGAATTCACGCATATTTAGCGTAGCCTTTCATCTATGCTGTCAGAGGCGTCACAACCAATGGCGCTTAGGCACAAAGCACAGCCTGTGGCTGCTTACAATTGTGTTGTGGCTTGCTTGGGTGAGGTCACGATCCTTCCGGCGAGGCTCTTGGGAGATGGGTGAGATGCCGGATGGCCGATGGAGCCGAACCTTTGCCTTGCTCGCTCAACTCTCGACGTGGGATGTCTAGTGTAAGCAGCTGATGAGGCGTGCATGATTCCCAGAGAGACGGATGCGTCTGCTCCCGATAGACTTGTCTTCTTCTCAGGTGATGAGATGAGACCGCGCCCCATACCGTGACATGTGCGGCGACCGACAGACAGCGTTGCATTTCCCTTTCCTGAATTCACTTACTCATACATGATGCCACCGCTGCGCTCACATAAGTTTACAAACCCGTCCAACCAGCCCAGGGCTAGGCGTTTCCTTTCCTCGCAACGGTCGAGGCTTTTGGATAACGCGGCGGAACTTGTGGAAATTCCATGGCAAAGGGGGAGAAAAAAACGGCGTCCAAGTATTAGTATTCAAGTGATAAGGAGAGGAGAGAGGCAGATCTAGCCCTTCAGCCTCTTTCTCCCTACGACACGTCCTATTTGCATATCAAAACAATAGTTTTCGCCCGCCCAGGCTTCCCTCCTCCGACATCCAGATGGGAATCTAGCACTACTGACTGCCGTTGTTTGCCATGAATCGAAAAGCCTCCCCCAAAGTGTGGCATGCATGACATGACGCGTGAGTTGCGCGGATGAGGCGGGTGCAAGATGTGTGTGTGTGTGTCAAAGGCTGGCTTGCTTGGCTGGGCCTCGGACAGAGCATGAAAGCTGGCGCGTGCTTCTTTTGGATCCGTTTGGGCCAGAAGCTCTGAAAAGCCGCGCCCTACCTGCGGCGCCCACTTCTTTTTTAAACGCCGGGTGGAGACGAGTCCGAGATGTTTCTTGGGGGCTACCTGTAAGATTTCTGTTGCTGGAAGTACCTGTCACTTGGTGGGTGTCATGGTGTTGTTATTGTGTTGTTTGATATGCTGGAGGTGAACGAAGTTATCGTATGTTGGGCAGATGGCCTGCTCTCCAACAGATATTGGATGCATAACATCCGGTCAGTAATATATATGATCATTCGACGAGTATACTTACACAAAAATGCAATATATCACATACAGCGCGAGACGGCAATTCGTGGATCTCGTTGGATGTGGGTCCGAGTGCGGTGGCATGGCCGCACGACAAGCCTTGATCGTCGCCCGCCGACCAGTCCAGACTCCCTCCACACTCGCACCCTAAACGGCATTCCTGGCGACTTCTCCGATCCAGCCTCGCAAGCCCAGGGCAGTCGCGAGCTGTGGTAGTGTAAGTGAATGGTTTTGATGAGTGAGCGAGGGAGAGTCCGCGCCTGTGAGTACGTTGGTGAGGCATCCTTTGCCTTTTTGCCTTTTGCCGTCTGCCTTGTCTCTACCTCACTAGTCTGTTTCCATCTCTCGCGCTCTCTCTCCCTCTCACCACCCCCATCTCTCTATCTCAGCCATCCTCCGCCACATTTCTGCACCATCACCTCATACTCTCCCCCACTAGCTCCTTGTTCCCTGGCTCCGGTACTATTGCCCGGGAATCATCCAAACACTCTTCCTCCTCTGCTGGTGTTGTAGCTGCTGCTGCTGCCACTGCTGCTGCCCATAACAATACCACCCTTCAAATCTAGTGCACGGGGCCCGCGCGTTCGGATGTAACGGCGGACTGCAGCATCGTTGCTTTGTCTGTGTCTGCCACTTCCAGACACTTCTGACCTACCGCCTACGACTTCTCTACTATTGACTCTTCTGCCACATCCATCCCTCTGTCTCTTTACACCTGACACACACATACGCCATCTGTCAGTCCGTCGCCACACTCGCCCGCGCCGCTTGCGCATAGCTTCATCTTCCTTCCCGGAGTGGCTCGACGATGGCTGCCCGTGTCGAGGGCTAGACTGCGCATCTTCGAACGGACTGGAACTCCAGGGACCTGCTTTGCCTAGGCCAAGGCACTCCTGGCTTCTGGTTCTATCTCAAATTGAAACTCAGGAATCTCTTCCCTTTGGGAAATAATACTCACGCCGATGGAACCCTCACCCGAATCACTGCCCGCCGGCGACATGCACGACTTTGCTGCTTCTCCAAGTGCTGGAATTGCGCAGGCCGTTCCCGCCACAGAGCGCCGCAACATCTGCTTCCCTCGCCCGGGCACAAAAACTATCCTGGAAAAAGGATCTCAAGGCTTCCGGGACGAATTGCGAAGGCTGTACGCCTCGGACGAAAACAACGCCCTCGAATCACTAATTCAACTCAAGCAACATTTACGGACTCTTTCGGCAGATGACTACTGGTCAGCCGCCACGGAGGGACTGTCGGCATTGCTGGGCGCGGAAATCACCTTCGTGATGAAGCGCATGTTGGTGGACGACCACGACTCGGCGGTGGAAATGCCGCCACTCGGAGAGACTGGCTCATGTCTGATGGCCGCCGCTCTGCATTACTGCACCCTCGACGGCTCCAAGCACACCGTCAAGGAGACCAAATTCCACGCCTACGGATGCCCTTGTGCTTACATGCGACACGATAAAGTCTTTCTGATCCCCGAGAGGCTCAACGATTTCATCACTGACAACCCTAACGAAATGCCTTTTCCAGCGGAGGCTTATATTGCGGTGCCATTGTTCATCGAGGGCAAATGCGTGGCACATTTTGGAGCTATGTGGTCGAAGCCCGGCGCGGCTAAGCGGACATTGTCTTGGGCTTTCATTGAGATGATAATGCACGCCATGGAGGACATGATGGTGCAGAGATTACAAGAAGGCTCAAATTTCGTACGCCCAGCACCTTCATGCGAGAAGCCCACAGTGATCCCCCACGATGCTGTAACAAAAGCACAATCATTACGCCCGTATGCTGGAAGCTTATCACACGAGTTGAGGACGCCAATGCAAGGCGTGGTCGGAATGCTGGATGTCATGTACGCCACGGTGCGTGAATCGGTAGAAACGCAGACTGATCCCCATCTTCGCCAGGTGTTTGCGAACCTGCAGGAGAACATTGAAGTCGTGCAAGACAGCTCAAGAAGAGCCGTGGAAGCTGCCGATAATGTAGTGCACGCTTATGACATGGACATGAGCGTTCCTGACGCTCCTCCAAACCCGAATCTCGAAGCTGACGACCTGGTCGAACTTGATTCCCCTATATCTATCTTCTCACAGGAGAGGAGGCCCGAGATTCTCGTCGCCGGCAGTAATTTGCCTCTAGCTAGGCCGAATAAGCGAAGAAGAGAGGAATCACGACACGCCAGTAATGCAAGCCAACCGAAGGCAGCAAGAATAGACGATGCAGCTTCAGTCTGGACACGGTGCGCGGAACCCAGCCGAGAAATGCAGGAAGGCGTACACGAGGCCGAGGAAGTGCAGGCCAGCGAGCAACCGGATGCTGGACCCGCGTATCAGGCTGTGCAGGAAATTGTGGGAAACCCTAGTAGAGTCGTGGCGCCTGGTCTGCGACACGCGCATATTCGCGAGGTTTTGCAGTATGTGATTAACGAAGGACTGAAATTGGGTGGAAGACCCGATTCTGCAATGGCACAAGAGACGGATTTTGGCGAGATCATCGAAGTCCGCACCAGAGGCTCGGATGGGACGGCGAGCAGGAAGATCATCGAGTGGGACGTCGATCCCAGCCTGCCGGAAACGATGTTTGTCGACGAGAAGGATCTGAGCAAACTGGTTTCTTGCGTATTCTTGAACGCCATTAAATTTACAGACCAACAGGATGGACGCGTAGGACTCTACGCGAAGATGAGCTCGAGGGGAAAGTACGTCTCGATCAGAGTGACCGACAACGGTCCCGGCATACCAGCGGCTTTCCTTCCGAAGCTTTTCAAGGCTTTTTCTCAGCAAAATGGTTCGCTCACGAGGTCGAGCGAGGGACTGGGCCTGGGTTTGATGGTTGCTAAGGGAATTGCGAGGAAATTGGGTGGCGATCTCATGTGCATTCGCGCAGACACGGGAAAACAGAACCACGGCAGCGAATTTGAGATCAGGATCCCTCTGAACCCAGGCGACATTGTCAGCCGTCCGGTCTCCCCCTTCGGATCGCCTCTCCCTCGTCGTGCCAACCTGGCCAACGCCGATGTCCCCGGAACTCCCGTCTTGCCACCACCACGAACCAGCAGCCCATGGAGAACATTCAACGCTCTCCAACAGATTGTATCCGAAGACTCGACCGGCTGCGCCACTCTCGTCAACTCCTCGCCATCTTCGACACCCTCTCCCAAGACTTACCCAGTGGCGCTGCAAGTGCCCATGCACGAAATGCGCTCCGTCTCACCGCCCTACACGCCCCACGAGACGGCGACCAAGAAACGCCACCGCCCTCGCATGCGCAAATCCGTCTCCAACCCGGAAATCGACTGCAACCTGGCCGCCAAGTACCCGCTCAACTTCCTCGTCGCCGAAGACAACAAAATCAACCGCAAGCTGCTCGTCAGCATGCTCTCGAAATTCGGCTACCGCACCATCTTCGAAGCACACGACGGCGCCGAGGCCGTGAGGCAAATGTCACTCGCCCGCGACAAAATCGACGTCGTCCTCATGGACCTGTGGATGCCGCTCATGGACGGCTACGAGGCGACGGAGCGGATTTTGAACATGCCTCGCGTCAAGAGGAGCGGATTGTCGAATCACCATGATGGTCCCACCGTGCTGGCCGTCACTGCGGACGTGACGGACGGCGCGCTGGAGAGGGCGGCCAGAGTGGGCATGAAGGGCTTCATGACCAAGCCGTACAAACTCATGGATTTGCAGCGTTTGATCACTGAGTATTGCACGACGCGCGGTCAGGTGTAGGGCTTGTTCATTTTTGAGCATTGTTTTCTTTTTTCTTTTTCTTACTTCTAATAATTATGACATCGAGCACGAGGATGATTGATATACCACATGGAGGATTTTCTGTAGGATGATGATGGGGGCATAGAGGGGATTTGGAAGGAAGGACGGAAGGCTTTGAGTGATACCCACCCTACAACAACAATAACCAGATGAGAGAGGAGAGGACAAATGAATAATAACTTGCATATGCAAACTCCTGATTTTCTTCAATACCCCATTGTGATGTGCCAATACATTTGTAACCAGTGTGCCCATCTCAATGCCGAATCTCCGTGGTTGGACCCTTACCTGCCCTACCCATGTCGGGCTGCCTGGCTTTGCCTTACGTAGACACGCGACTTTGGAATCTCTCCCCGACTTTCCCCCAATGCGACTTTCACCAAGAACACCAACACCAACGACACCCCTTCACCCGCGCACAATACACACAACACAATGGAATCCGACGTGCAAGAAACAACCCTCTCCCCGACCGAGCAATTCCTCGACCGCTTCCTCCCTCTCCCCTACCGCGTCGCAACGCTCATAGTACTCGGTAAGCGAATCCAACCAAACCAAACCCATCCTATCCCAAACCGTCATTCCAAACCCAAACCACCCACTAACCCACCCACAGGATTCCACCTCTACACCCTCAACCTCCGCCACCTCAGCACGCACAGCATCGACGTCCCGCACCTCCTCACCCACCCCCCCTCGCCCAACCCAACCCTCACAACCAACCGCCTAACCCTCACACTCCTCCTCCCGCTCCTCTTCCTCCTCTGCGTCCACGCAATCCACCCCACAACCCTCCTCCCCCTCCTGTACCTCTACCTCTACATCCCCTCCACACTGCTCGTGCCGAGCGCGCAGCTTTCACGCCGGGGACGGGGGAGGTTTCTCAAAACGCTGGGGAGGGTGGGACTGGGGGGTTTGGCGAAAGAGGGGGAGGGGAGGTTTGCGGATGTGCTTGTTGCGGATGTGTTGACGAGTTATGCGAAGCCGTTGGCGGATTTGTGGGTGGTGGGGTGTGAGGTTTGGGGTGCGAGGGCAGGGAGTGGAGGAGGGGGAGGGGTGGATAGAAGTTGTGGTGGGGGGTGGGTTGTGCCTGGGTTGGTTGCTGTGCCGTTTTTGTGAGTGTTCAGATTTTCAGGATTGGAGAAAGATGGGAACTGGAGGGACAATGGCCGAGCTGCGTTGCTCATCTTTCTTTCCGTTCTTGAGTTTCGTCTTTGGGAGTCTACATGATCGCTGACTGGGATATTTCCATTTAGAATCCGCCTCCGCCAATGCCTAATCGAAGCCACGCGCGCGCGCTCGCACGGCAAAACAGGCTTCCAACACCTCTTCAACGCGCTCAAATACGCCACCGCCTTCCCCGTCCTGCTCCTCTCAGCACTGAAACGCGACTCCGACCCCTCACGCATGTGGGCCAGCGAAACCGGACTGTCGCGACTCTGGCTGCTGGCCGTCTTCACAAACTCCCTCTACAGCTTCTACTGGGACGTGAGCAAAGACTGGGACCTGACACTATTCGCGCCGGCGCGCGAGCGCAACGCCGCGGATCAGCCTTGGGGGTTGCGGAGGGGGAGGATTTTCCGCCCGGATGGGGTTTATTATGCGGCGATTGTGGTCGATTTGCTGTTGAGGTGCACGTGGAGTCTCAAGTTGAGCGTGCATTTGTACCACGTGAATGATCTCGAGGCGGGCGTTTTTGCGCTGGAGTTGTTGGAGATTCTGCGCCGGTGGATGTGGGTTTTCTTGAGGGTTGAGACGGAGTGGGTGAGGCAGAGGGGCGTGGCGGATTTGGATAGCGTGCCGTTGGTTTTGGTCGAGAATGGTGGGCCGCATGCGAAGATTGATGATGATTGAGTCGTCGGTGAGGCCTGGGAGTTTTTGGCCGTCGCGCGGTCGTTCGTCGTTGTAGTCTTCGTGTATAGATATCCAAACATGTGCTTCTCCTCAACTCAGAAAGTATGAGAAGAAAGGCATCAATTTCATCCACCACAACACAACACCTCAACTCGCCGCCGCAATCCCCTTCTTCTCTCCACTCTTGCCCATCTTCTTCTCCCTCGCCTCAAACACCTTCCTCACCGCCCCCTCGCCCGCAACCCACTTCTCCACCTCGGCGTCCAATTTCCCCAACTCCTCCTTCTTCGCATTCGTCTCTTTCACCAGCGCCTCTTTGCGCTTCTGCAGAGTCTGTCTCTGCTCTTCCAGAGCCTGGCGAGCGGCGTGCTCGTCTTGGATCCGCAGGATGGTCAGGTCGTGCTCGCTGAGTTCGTCGGGAGAGTGTTCAGGGTGGGAGGCGAGATATTCTTCCGGGCTGGTGAGGGGGAGGGTGGTGTAGATGTGGCTGGTTTGAGCAAACATTGTCAGTATTTCCAATTCTTCTCTGCTGCGCGCGCAAGCCAGCCAGCCAGCAGAATACAGGATATGTTTTAAAAGATAAGAACACTCACTCATATCCCTCACACCCAGCAATCTCGCCCCTCAAATGCCTCTGCTCATAGTACAAGTTCTGCAACTGCAGGTGCAGCGCGTCGATTTCCTGCCTCGCCTCGCCGGTTTCGTGCTTGGTGGCGCGCACGCTGAGGACGGCGCGGCGGTTGAGGTTGCGCAGGTGCGCGAGGTGAGTGGTGAGGAGTTTTTGGTGGGTGGAGAGGGTGAGTTGTTGTTCTTGTTGTGAGCTTGAGGAGGTGTTGGAGCTCGGTGCTGTGTCGTGGTGGGTGGAGAGGAAGTCAAGGATGGCGAGGGATTGGGTGCGGGCTTGGGAGGCGGCGGTGAGGACGGATTGGAGGGAGGGGTCGGTTACGAGGGCGTTGGGGGGTGTCATTTTGGGGGATGCGGTGGTGGTGGTTGTGTTGTTTGGGTGTTGCTGCTCAGATGCGATTGGAGTAGATGCTGCTTGCACTGCTGTAGGCCAGGCGTGGAGAAAGCGATTAAGCGACTCGGGAGACTAGCCCGATGAGGAAATGTAAGTGAAGGTTCCCTTGGGACCTGAGACGAGAAGGAAGTCTATAGGTAGGCACTGCAATTCTGACTCGCGGGAAAAGTCGGGGCTGGGCAGGGTGAGAGGAGATGTGAATGGATCGCTTTTTCTCCCGGTTGGCTCGTCAATCCATCATCATCATCATCTGAGCGCAGGGCTGACTTACCGGCTGCATGTTCTGCATGTGTCCCACGTCGTTCCCTTCGGTTGGCGGCTTTTTTCTCATTTTTCGATGGGCGAACTATTGAACCCCACTCATCGTCTGTCACTGTGACTGGCTGTATGCCCGCTCTACACTTCTTCCAAGCCTCTTCTTCATCCACCTGCCCGCATTCGCCTCGCTCATTTGCCCTGGCCCGGGTGTTGCTAGTTAGTCAGTTCTGTAGTGGTTAGTCTACTTCTCTTAGTATGTACTTTCCGAGCCTCGCTGCTGTGTAGCCGACTTTCATCTATCTCTCTCTCTCTCTATCTCCGGCGTCAACTCTTGTCCTTGTCCTTGGCCTCTCTCTGTCTGCTGCTGCCACTGATTCATACCGTCTCTCTCTGCAACCTCTCCTCACTCTCCCCCTCTCCCCTACACTTCCTCCTCACTCTCTCTCATTCTTCCACTCTCACACTCGCCGTCCCTCGCCATTCCTTCACCTGCAGCGACTCGCCTTCTAGAATCTGCCAATTCCGTTCAAACCAACACCTGCACAACCGTCACCCACTACTTGCATGCCTTTCTAATCGCCACTCTGATATCTTTCCCTCAACATCCCCAGCTGCTGTGACATCCCCGCCAAAATTTTCTCCGGCATGTCCTACAGCAGCTCCGTCTGCACCACCTCGGTCATAACCGAAAGCCGCGAGGAACCCACCATCGGCGCTACCTCAGGCCTACACCTCACCACCGACACAGACCGAGCACGCAAAAGGCGGAGGCACTCCTCGTACCAGCCTCGCAGCTGGAGCACCGACCGCGAAAATGTCCAAGACTTGCTCGACCGCTTCCTCGCCGATCTCGGCCGCCGGCTCGAGATGATAGAGACTTACGGCCACTTGAAGATCGACGAGGGCATGAAAGCCGCCTACCACACCCTCCACACCGTGCACGACAGCTGCACCCATGTCGGCGACGACATCATAGACGCCGGCCGGAGGAGGGCGAAGGTTCTGGTCGACACCATGGAATCGAGATACAGAGGGGCATTGGCCCGGAAAGAGACGTTGGAGGGGAAAGTCAAGGAGGGTGTCAAGTTGGCGGATGGCCTGCTCACCGATTTCGAGAAGAGGGCATTTGATCTTCGCAAAGCCGGCCTCGTGGCGACGGCCCACGACATGCTGGACACGGGCAAGGCCTACGGCAAGGCCACCATGGACAATGCCTCGCACAAGGCTGCGGACATCATGAACGAGGGCGCCGACGCTGCCCGACGAGCGAAGGAAGCATTGAGACTCCGAATCGAAGAAGCAGTCACCCTGGCCCGCACCCAAGGCCTCATCACCTACGAAACTCTCCCCGAACCCTGGCGTGTCAACCCTCACATCCTCCGCGGCTACCGCTTCTCCGAGAACAAGCTGGAATGCGTACAATCGTGCTTCACGACCTTCTCCAACGAAACGGTGAACATCTGGTCGCACGCCATCGGCCTCATCATCGTCCTCGCCATCGCCTTCTACTTCTACCCCATCTCGCCCGCCTTCGCCAACGCGACGAAATTCGACATCTTCATCGCGGGCTGCTTCTTCTTCGCCGCCTGCAAGTGCCTCGTATGCAGCACGCTCTGGCACACGATGAACGCCATCAGCAACCAGACTTTACTCGAACGCTTCGCCTGCGTCGACTACACGGGCATCTCCTTCCTCGTCGCCGCCTCCATCATGACGACGGAATACACCGCTTTCTACTGCGAGCCCGC
Organism: Cladosporium sp. IMV 00045; assembly: GCA_001931905.2. Taxonomy (NCBI): domain Eukaryota; kingdom Fungi; phylum Ascomycota; class Dothideomycetes; order Cladosporiales; family Cladosporiaceae; genus Cladosporium; species Cladosporium sp. IMV 00045. The sequence goes on along the minus strand of MSJI02000392.1, from coordinate 824 downwards.
CTCCCGCTGGACCTACATGTCCCTCACTTTCCTGCTGGGCATCTCCGGCTCCATCCTGCCCTGGCACCCGCTCTTCAACCGCAGCGACCTGGCCTGGATGCGCGTCGCTTTCTACGTCACCCTGGCGCTGACGGGCTTCATCCCCGTGCTGCAGCTGACGCTCGAGCGCGGCTGGGACGAAGTCACGTATTTCTACGCTCCGATTTCCAAGTCCATGCTGGTGTATTTCAGCGGCGCGATTTTGTACGCCGCTAAAGTCCCCGAACGCTGGATGCCCGGTGCGTTTGACTATGTGGGCGGCAGCCATAATATTTGGCATTTTGCCGTGCTGGGGGGGATTTTGTTCCATTACACTGCCATGCAGGCTTTCTTCCGCGAGGCTTTTAGGAGGGCCGAGGAGGGGGGTTGTTCGGCTTATTGAGCTGGGGGAGATTCTTCTTTGGTGGCGGAGGACCGCATGTTTTCTTTGATTGTTCCATTCGTGAAGAGGGAGCTTTCGTTCTTGTTACCACCAATCTTTGGGTCTCTTCTTATTTTATTTTTTTTCTTTTTTTCGATTTTCGTGGTTTTTTGAGCGTTACAGCGGGCATGGGCATTGGCATTTCTGGCGAAAGGTTTTGGAGCGTTTTCTACCACTTGGACTTCGCTATGGGTACTTTCACTTCGGCGGAGCAGGACAAACGCTTATTACACTTCACCTTTTGGACGATAGAGCTACTACTACCCAAGAGAAATATCCGAGAAAACAACAAGAAAAAAAACATTCATAACTTCGTACTATCTCCAGACCACAAACCTTCCATTTCCTTTCCAAACCCCCCCCC
>MSJI02000391.1:6017-23521 GCA_001931905.2 Cladosporium sp. IMV 00045 | reverse complement strand
GTTCGTCCGACTGGAAGCTTGTCGCCGAGGTGTTTGTCGTCATTGTTCCTGGCGCCGATGTAGCAGCGCTGTTTGCGCCAGTATCTTGGTCGTACAGATCGTTTGAAGTACCAGCCATGGCAACGTCCTCATAAGAATCCTGCTGCTCTGCGCTGTTCTCGCTCTTTCCAGTACCCTCCATCTCTCCGGCACTCCTCTTTGCCGGGCTCGCTGCTCTCTGTATCTCAATCCTCTCAGCATCACCATCCGCCTTCACGGAATTGTCCGTGCCATTCTCGCTGCCAGACATATCCACACTGCTCCCGCTGTCAATGGTGATCTCAGCAAATGCGCCGCTTGGGCTCTGTCCCGCTGGTGCAGCACCGGCACTCGCAACCTCTTCTAATACGTGAGGCGGCAACGCTCCGGCTCTGGGGTTTGTCGAAGGTGACGCGCGACCTTCGACCGGACTTGGCGCTCCGCTCTGGGGTCGTGGAGAGGATGACTCGCGTTGGTGCTGTTCGTATGTGGCCTCGTCGAACTCTGCCGGCGGCTCACGGTCGGACTGGGAAAGGGATGCAAACGGCGCGAGCTTTCGCTTCTTGGGCGTGGACGAGGAAGCCGTGGTGAGCGGCAGACTGCTCTACAACGGCGAGCAGCCCCGGATTCAGGTTTTTGCAGGGAATGTGTTGGTGATGGCGGAGCCGTGGCGGGCTGGTGCGAAGGATCGGATGACGGGCTGAGGTGCCGGCGTGGGTGGTTTGTAGAAGTTTATTATTACGTGCTGGATCTGGGAATGACAGGCAGGTGATTGTGTCCGTTGGCCGCGTCCTGGGGAAAGGGTGCACGAGTTGCTCCAGCAGTTCGTGAAAACGCTCTCTGACGTTTTGGTGACCAGCCGGGCGGTTTTAGCCTCAGGCACCCGTCGGTCGCTCTTGGCTTTCACATGCTCACATGCCACTTCTCTTCTCGAAGTGAATAGAAAAATACCTACATATAAGTACTTGCATTTTCTTGTCACATCATTGTTATCATATCACACTTCACTATCGCACACACGTAATAGTCGAATGTTTCGAGCCATATCAATCCATTCTCATAGATTACTAAACGAGATTGATGGAGCCGTTGTCAGGTCTTGATTATTCATTCGTCAAAGAATATGGCCCAAACCCCCAAGACCATGAGTCTATCATTCTGGGAGCTATGTGAAGCTCGCAATGCTTCTCCATACATCACCAACTACCAATCGTATGATTGCTTAACGCATGGATACATGATCAAGTTGATGACAACCGTTTACATTGCTATCTACCTTGTCCAATATTACGACCTGAAAGACACTACGACAGAATAAGAAATTTTGTCATGTAACCAAGCAACCTCTCTCGATAATTCATTTACTGAAACCTTTGCTTCGAATTACTTCAAAACATGTGCCTTGCTAGAAAGCTCCCCGATGCTTCAACCTTACGTTGGCCTTAGTCCAGAGAAACGCCACAACACGGAAACGAAAGAGGTTTCCGCAGCTATCCGAGCCCCAAGAAACTCTCAGCCCCCTTAGAAATCGCTATTCCTTCCTGGATTGACCGTTCGCCATTTCAACCGCAGACAAAGTCGATAAAACCCCCAGGCCAGCACCCATGATGCCTACCCACGCTGTTCATCTCATAACATAGCAGTTCGAACAGACTTTTCACCCCACCCTAACCGCGCAACTCAGCCATCTCAACAACGACCTTCGAAAGCAGCTCAAACATCAACTCCTTCTCCAAATCATCCGGATCCAACTGCCACATGAACTCCTCAATCGGATCAGCCGTCGCGGCGAAAGCGGCCAGCTCGCGACGGAGAAGAGTCTCAGGATCCTGGCAACGCTTGAAAGCGTAGATGAGGCAGCGACCGAGAAGCTCAGGATCGTATTTGAGGCGATCGCGCAGCAAGAGCATTACGTGAAAGCACAGGCCGTCGATCTTGAGACGCTCGGCGAGGGCGTAGAGTTTGGTGAGGGTGAGGGAGTCGAGTGGGTAGGGGGCTTCTTCTTCTTCGTCTTCTGGCTCTTCCGAGCCAGCGATGAAGTCGTCGGCGAAGTCGCTGTCCTCTTCGGCGATTTGTTTTCTGAAGTCGGCGATTTTCTTTTCAGAGGGGATTGGGGACTCGGTCTTTTTCCAGGTTGCGGAGGACGGGATCTCCGAAGACGCTGGGGAGAAGCGGTACTGGTTTTGCTGGACCTTCTCACTGATAGGCGTGATTTTGCCGGAATAGAGCCACTCTTGCACGCGTTCGTAGATTTCGACTTCCTCGTCGTCGAAGGTGAATGAGGACTTGGAGGGATCGGCCTTGAGCTTGCGCTCGAAGTAGACGGATTTGCCGATGAGGAGGTTGCGGTGAGACTTGAAAGTTTTGACTCGATTGGCGGATCCGACGATGATGTCCAGGGTGTCGCTTGAGTAGAGGCCGTCCCTGGAAGAAGCTGTTAGTATTGGTTCGAGTGGAGCCGAAACGATTTGCTTACATGTCGTCGAACTTTCTCTTCAGGGTTGACTGCTTAGCGTTGCTGTCTAGCTCGCTCGAGGTAGACTCGCCTTTCGCCTTGCTCTGCCAAAGGGTGTGGATGAGGTTCGCCATCAACGGTTGCTGCATGTTGAAAAAGGCGGTTTTGGTAAGATGCGTAGATGGGCTATTAAGTAGAGGCGGAATGTGAGAGAGAAGTCGCGACGTGTCGTAGCAGCAATTTATTCATGTACCGCACAGAGGTGGAGTGAATGCATTGCTAAGCACCTCATTCGGGCCGCTGATGACGCGAAGTACGAAAGGGCAAGTGAAATATTCGCGAGATGTAGTCGATGACCAGAGACGTCCGTCATTAGCCGTACGGTGAAGTACAGAACGCAAGAATTGAAACCCTCAAGAAGTGAATGAGACCAAAAAGCCGCCAGGTCACGCATCAAGCAGTCTTCTTCGCATCCTCCACAGGCCCCTTCCCTCCCATCGCAGCAACAATAGCTCCATAGGAATCCCAAAGAATCCACAAAGGAATGAAGACCCACAGAGTATTGAAGAAGAACAGATACAGCCAGGTAAACATCCAATTAGACGTGTCCAGATTCGGGCTACCCGACAGCCACTCGGGGCAGAAAGTCATCCAACCCCCATACAGCTCTCCGGTCGCGAGCACGATCATCCAAAAACTGGCGTCCGGGCGGTTCTCCTTGATGCAGTAGCAAATCCAGACGGCCATGGGTCCCGCGACGAAAACGGTCAAGAGCTCCAAGCTGATGACAGTCAGGTCGCTGCCGCCCCAGCGTTTGTCCGCCCTGGCATATTCCCTCCACAGCGCGCTCATAGGCGACGTGCCGTAGTTTGCTCCGTAGACATTGTTTTGGTCGCCGAGGAAGAACACATTTGGCGGGAGGTATTCGGAAGCGGTGACGCTGGCGTCAGCGAGTGTGCTGCTGCAGAGGAAGCAGTTGTAGAGGTAGCCGCCCTCCAAGATAAAGTGGATCAAGGCATCGGTGGAGTGCCAAATGAAGCGGAAGCGTTTCTTGTTGGACGCGGTTGATGGGAGTAGTTGGCGAGAGGCAGCGTAGCCGGCGACGAGGATGACGACGGTGGATATCAAGGACCAGACTGTCGTCGAGCTGATGAGCTTTGGTTCTTCGATGGACGCCATTGGAGGCCAGTTATTAAGGTGTGGATCTATATCTGCAAGTTTGGGTTGCGGAAGGATGCTTTGGCTCGAAACTTGGAGATAGTGAGACAAGCCCTGGACAGGGGTTCAGGTGGGAGAATGTTTAGCCGGAATTGGGCAGCGAAATGGCACAGAGGGTTTTTGAGAAAACATTGAAATCAAAGCAATGCTCGTATCTACAGTTCGTGCAAGCTCTCAGCTCGTTGCATCTATCTGGCTATCTATGCAGGTGTTCATACCTTCGTGGCCTCTTTCTCCTCCGTCGGCTCTTCATCATCAAACTCCGCGAGCCATCCCTTGCACATTGACACAGCCCTTTCCCAGCGCTTGAACATCTTCGCGCTGTCCTTTGCCTGCATCTGCGGCTCAAAGGTCGTCTGCCCAGCCGTGTTGACTTCTCTGAGCTCGTCAAAGGTCTTCCATACATCCACAGCAAAGCCGGCAGCAATGGCAGCACCAAGGGCGGTGGTTTCACGCATCTTGGGGCGAACGATAGGGATCGAGACCAAGTCTGCTTGTGTCTGCATGCAGAGACCGGAGTTACTCATACCACCATCAACCTTGAGCTCGGCAAGCTTGTGTCCACTGTCCTTTTCCATCGCATCGAGAATTGCCTTGGTTTGGAAGCAGACGGCTTCGAGGGTTGCTCTAGCGATATGTCCTCTCTCGGTGTATTGGGTTATGCCAACTAGTCATCGTTAGTGAGCCATCTTACAATTGACATCATCTCTGTAGCTGAGAACTCACACATCGTTCCCTGAGCATCGTCCATCCAGTAGGGCGCGAACAACCCGCTGAAGGCAGTCACGAAGACCAGACCGCCGTTGTCTGGTACAGTCTCTGCCAACTCAGTGATCTTGTGTGATAGATGGCTGAAACCCATGTTGTTCATGAGGAATTTGACACCACTGCCTGCAACAGCGATACTACCCTCGAGGGCATAAACAGGCTTTCCATCAAAGTCGTAGGCTACAGTAGCGAGCAAGCCATGGGTTGAGATGACGGGCTTCTCTCCGACGTTGTAAAGCAAGAAGCATCCTGTGCCATAGGTGTTCTTGGCCTCACCAGGAGCGAATGACTTCTGTCCCACAAGGGCCGCTGACTGGTCACCAAGGCATCCTGTGAGAGGGAAGCCTTGGAGACCACCGCTTGCAATTTGACCAAACGCTTTGGGTTCCGCCGAGCGAACAATCTCTGGCATGTGAACTTTGCGCAGGTCGTATTCGTACGAGAAGAAGTCGAGCATCTGTTCGCTGTACTTGAGGGTGTGGATGTCCATAAACATCGTACGACTTGCATTAGTCGGGTCTGAAACGAAGACGTCCTTGCTCGGGCCTCCGTTCAACTTGTAGATGAGCCATGCGTCAATGGTGCCAAATGCCAAATCTCCGGCCTCGTATGCTTTGTGCACCTTCTCCTCATGCTTCAAGAGCCAGAGCAGCTTGGTCACCGAGGGATAAGTGGAGATCGGAAGGCCACAGATATCTTTCAGCTTGTCACTACCTGGCCTCGCCTTGAGCTCGCGAGCAAGCGCGGCAGTCCTGGTGTCGGTCCAGACGATGGCGTTGTACAATGGCTCACCAGTCTTGACATTCCAGCAGACGGTGGTCTCTCTTTGGTTGGTGATGCCGATGGCTTTGATGCTGTCCTTGGAGTGACCGTCCTGTTCGAAGATCTTGAGGGCGCCTTCTATGCAGTTCTGCACCGACTGTACGATCTCGTCCGGGTCATGCTCGTGCCAACTAGGACATGTCAGATGTTGCTATGAAAGCCAATTGATCTTGCAGCGATCCATACCCTGGGTGAGAGTAGATCTGAGAGAACTCCTCCTGGTGAACCGCCACAGGTTCGCCAGCCTTGTCGAAGATCAGGAAGCGTGAGCTAGTGGTGCCCTGATCAATGCTTCCAACGAATACTTCTTCCTTGGAAGCCATTGTGGGAGTGGTCGAATCGCTCGAGATAAGGTTGGATATCTTGCTGACAACAGCGGACATTGGAACTGACAGGGTGACTTGTATGGGACTCGCTCTCCCAGCAGCGAAAGGTCGCGAATTAATAAAGCGACAAATGCTCGCCAATCGAGGACAGGCCGACACAGCAAGCACCGACGACCGCGCGGGGGCATGTGAAAGGACGGGGCAGCGGCGAAGGAATGCCATGCCCAGGCCTGGCCATGTGATCACCTTCCACCAACAGCTCTCTTCTCTGCATGTCAGCAGTTTGCCCGGTGGCGTTGTGCTCTGCAGAACTGGTGCGGTGCTGCTGCTGCAATTTCATCCGTCCTCTCCCGCGCCGTCTACACACAATCTCGATGCCTTCCGGCCTTGGGACAAATGACTCGCAGCCTGGTCGACGGTATGGCGAGCGCGTCGCTGGTGTGCTGCGGCGTACATGATGCGGCAGGGAGCTTCAGCGTCAGACAAGGATGCCCGCAGGCCAAGGCTCAGCGCCAGAGAACCAACGGCTTTGGAGATCGTCGTTCGGTCGTTCTCTCGGCCCACAACCTACTGCGACCTAGGATCGTGGAAACATGTTCGAGCTCCACTCTCACTCCACTTCCCCGTGGCGAAATCTGGAGTGAGATGGGGAAGTGGAGAGATATCGAGTTGATTGACTTTAGCGCGACATGAGTTCGATCAACGTTATCTCGACCACCGTTCGGAAGACTACATGCGGTGTATCAGGAATGTCAAAATATTCTCCCGTCTCAAACACCCCGATGTATATACTTAATGACCTGCGTGCAGCTGTCACGTTTAGTGAGCACTCGAACTCGCTCATTTGTCTTGCTTTTGCTACTGCTCGAACGGCACTTTCGCCTATTCTAGACAAGCACCAATCACTCGTATTGTTCTCTCATGACTATTCGCTACTTTCAACAATGTTACGAACAGCTACTTTAACCGAGTGGACATCGCTCCCATCTGCAGCACGCGGCAGCGGGGAACCTGGAACATCCTCATAGCAACAGAGGCACTGGAATGCCTCGGCGCCGGGAATGGTATAGGCAGTAAGCTGAGCATTCAGGGCATCAGAGCATACCACAGTGCCGTCTGACGAAGGGGAATAGTCCTGCCGATGTTGAGAAGCACCTACGACCCGAAAAGCAAGCCTCTCGCTCAAATGGAGACACAAACACGGCACAAGACTCGTTAAAAGGCAACGCCGTTTGAGTGCTTTCGAAACGCTCACGTCGAATTCCAAAACTGGCTTGTACACCCGGGCATGTCGCTTCCCGAGTGTGAGCACACGCGGAAATAGCAGTGCATTGCATCAAACAACGCCACGTGAGATGATCATCTCCTGAGGCGATAACCTCCTCAATCTGCTGCAGGATCCGACATTGTTGTAACTGTTGGGCGAGTTCCACGCGCGGCCATGCTTGCATCGAGTCCAGGGTACTCGCATCCGGTCAATGCCCTTTGTCCGACATTGCTACGCCGAGCGCTACCAGCTGGTCCAGAACGAGCTGCGCGCCCGGTCAGCACACTCGAGGGCATCGATTCTTGAACGATATGACAATCCTTCAGGATAGTTGAGGGTTCAGACCTTCCTCGAGTTGTCATAGTACCTATCGGCCAGCGGCGGCAACACGCATGCTACCTCGAATCCCACCTCGCTGACGAACAGCAGGACGGCAAGACTTGCTTTTCGCCAACGCGTACCACTGAGCTATCCAATCGCGTATTCCTGACCCAATTGCCGCTCACTCAGACGTGCTAGGATATCGCCGGCTGCCAGCTTTCTCCACTTGTGCGAGGAGGAGGACTGATCGTTGAGGTCGTCGACGCCTCGGCGTGTCGTTATACCGCCTTGGAGCCCCTGGTATAACTGCGTCTTGGTTGCCCAGAAGTGATCGTCCGAATCACCATCGTTCTTCCTGCATCACTTTTCACTTCCTTAGACACCATTGTATGAGATGGATATCTCCAAGACAGACACAGCGGTAGACCCAGTCGACATCCACGTGAGCCATGTGGAACACAAGCGATCTGATTCGAACGAGACGAATGGAGTCTCATCGATCTTCGCTGAGCACGGTCCGACCATCGATCGCAGCAAGACCAGAGAAGCCTTCACGCAAGCAAAGTCGTCGAACCCTGGTTTGACATGGCCGCGGATCAGACATCTCTGTCGTGAGCCATTTTCCGAGTTCTTAGGAACGTTCATCCTGATCATGTTCGGCGACGGCGTGGTTGCGCAGGTCGTTCTGAGCAATGGCGAGAAAGGAGACTACCAGTCAATCTCATGGGGCTGGGTGAGTACTAGTGACATACTTCCACATCAATGCCTGGAAGGGTTCGCTGATTGCATTCCTAATAGGGAATCGGTGTCATGCTAGGTGTGTACGCATCAGGCATCTCCGGTGCTCACATCAACCCGGCCGTTACGTTTGCCAACTGCGTCTTCCGCAAGTTCCCCTGGCGAAAGTTCCCCATCTACGCTGTTGCACAAGTCCTCGGAGCAATGTGTGCGTCGGGTGTCGTCTATGCCAACTACAAGTCAGCGATCGATACCTTCGAAGGAGGCGTGGGCATTCGTACCGTCCCTGGCTACTCGCCCAATGCCAGCGCTGGCATCTTCTGCACCTACCCGGCGGAGTTCATGACCAAGACTGGCCAGTTCTTCTCGGAGTTCATCGCCAGTGCACTGCTGATGTTCATGATATATGCGTTGAAAGATGACGGCAACATAGGCGCGGGTCCATTGACACCACTGGGCTTGTTCTTCACCATCTTTGGCATTGGTGCATGTTTCGGTTGGGAGACTGGTAAGTGAAGATCCGATAAACCTGTACACACTCATCTCTCTGACATAGCTCTTGATAGGCTATGCGATCAATCTCGCTCGTGACTTTGGCCCTCGCTTGATGTCCTATTTCCTTGGTAAGCCTGAACAAAGCCGACAGTGCTGGGAATGTATGCTGACCCCAATTAGGATACGGCCACAACGTCTGGGCCGCTGGCAACTACTATTTCTGGGTAAGCTCCATCTCGAAGAAACAATTTCAATCACCTCTGACAAGTCCAGGTCCCAATGGTGTCTCCATTCCTTGGCTGCACTTTCGGCGGCTTCCTGTACGACACACTTCTCTTCACGGGCGAAAGCCCTGTCAACACGCCCTACATTGGCTTGTATCGCTTCATTCCAGGCATGCGACACAGCTTTGATGGCGTCAAGTGGGACCCTGAGAGTATGAAGAAGCAACAGGATAGTGCAGTCTGAGAGGCGGGGGCGTTGACCAGGAAAATGAGCTCGCAGGAAGATATTCAAACGAATGAAACGAGGGCCACTATTGTCAGGTGGAAGGTAGACTGCTGTATGAACTTGCTCCTGTGAAAGAACGGTATGAGCTAGACAGCAATTGTCATGAATATGCTTCAACCTAGAGACTTTGTGTTTTTGCCACCATCGCAGCTTTTCATGGCCTTACGCTTCGCTGCAGCTATGTCGCGGTTTTGAGTACGAAAAAGAAACATCGCAATATAACTTGAGTTTTCCATGAAAGATGTAGCTTCATGTTGCGCATGGCTCGACATGGCTAGCCAGCAGCCCATGAGCCAGCAAAATGCCCAGCTTGTGGACTGCATGGGTAACGGAGTGCCATCGCCATCCACCCAGACCTGTCATATTTCCATCTTTTTATGCCACCAGTATTTTCGGTAAACACCAGTATATCTTCTCACTGGATTTGTGCTGACTGCTTCCGTCAGTCATGCCTTCTTCCGCTGCTAGAGAGATATTGTAGACAACGGGAAGAGAGCACCGCTCATAGTGATGTTGTTACCTGACGGGCGCTGCAGACAGGATACGCTCGACACGTCGCCTGTGCCATGGCAGATACGGTGGAGAGGTTTTTCCAGCTTCATACGTCCTACTGCATCGGCAAGGAAGACACATGCATGTACATGTACATGTAGGTGTTGTTAGGAGCGATGACATCACATCTCGTTTGGAGGAGTCGGAATGAATCCTTTGATAGCAACTAACGAATGAGAGAGAGCATCTCCGCGCTGCAATACACGCGAAAGGCCTCGAAAGCAAACCTATAGGAGCCCACATTCGCTGTTGGTGGGAACCCTGGGTCACATTCGTCCACTGAGACGACACTTCCAACGCCAGGACCTGCACAGCCATGATACAGACGCGGTGCCGAGCTGCATAATGACGATCCTCTACGAGAAGTGTCGCGGATCATTCTCAGCTCTTCTAAATTCAGCGAAATAATATATCGCTCATGGCCGTCTGTGACTGTACGAAAGCGACGCGCACTTGCTCTAGTTGGAGTGCGTGAAGCTTTCTCAGCGCTACTCATCAGAGCAGAGCGCATTATGGCTGCACTGCCAATTGACTACAATGCGCTCGCGTACCCTCTGCGGGCCTTGGATGACTCTGGAAACAGAGCCACCGATGTGGAGCGTGAGCAACAACGACGGTTCAGGTAAGTCAATTCGGAGAAAGCACAGTCGTAGCCCTTTTGACAATAGACGATTCAGAGCCTCGAGTCATTCGTCCGCAAAGAACAGCCTCCTTGATGGAAAAGAAAGCGATACCCAGTCCTATGCCACACAAGACGTCGGACTGGCCCTCGAGATTTCAAGTCTAAAATCTCATGCCTCGAGAGTTCGTCGACGACTTCAAGGCTGGAGATTCGGCGTCGCAGTGTGCGCAAGCTTAGGCGGAGGCGTGCTTCTTACCAACGTGATATTCGCAATTTGGGGAAGTGTCTCTCGCAAGCTATCAGAGGGTAATGGAGACTTATACGTTGGCGATTGCGAAGTTGTCAACCGCCAGAACATGGGCATACACGTTCTGATCAACGCATTAAGCTCACTGCTTCTGAGCGCTTCGAACTACACAATGCAATGTGTTTCGGCTCCAACGAGAAAGGATTGCGACAAAGCCCACGCAAAAGGCGACTGGCTCGACATCGGCGTGCCTGGAGTACGCAACTTGGCCAGGATTGGCCTACGACGGAGAGTGCTTTGGGCCCTCCTGGCCGCCAGTAGCATTCCGATCCACCTGTTGTACAACTCCGCCATTTTCAAGACAATCGAAACAAATACGCCCATGATCGTGCTGGCAAACGAGGACTACATCCTTGGCAAGAACGTCACGATGGAGACCAACAAGGATTTGATCAAGAGCTTCAACCTTACAAGCGAAATTGCTCTCAGATACGGCCACAATAGCTCGCTTGCGCAATGGATACAGAGTGGTTATCTGGCTGACCCTTCCACCTTCGAGAAGCTTAGTACAGTCGACTGTATCTCCACCTACGGTGTGCCATACTTGTCCGGTTATTCGGATGTGGTCTTGATCGCCAACGAACCTTCAAGCGATCCTGACCAAAACGTCTTTTACGCAGGAGTCACGGGTACCAATGCTTACGGCTGGTATGTCGAACATCTCTTCTAATGATTATCCCACAAGGTTCATGGCGGAGATGTAGCAGCAAAATTCTGACACTACCATAAAATGCTGATTCACTGATTGCCAGGGTGTGCCGATCTCACGAGGGCTCTAACGGACCATATTGCGATGTAGACGTAGCGAAGACTCGAGCAGACGATTGGACACCCTACGTCACCAAAAAAGTCGACCGCTGTCTCGCGCGAAAGACAGAGCGCAATTGCAAGTTGCAATTCTCAATCCACATCATGGTCGTGGTCATTCTCTGTAACGTCATCAAGACTGTAGCGATGCTGTGGGTTCTATTCCAACACCGCGACAAGCCTCTGGTAACATTCGGCGATGCCATGGCCAGCTGGCTGGAGGATCCCGACCCTTCCACTACAGGACGGTGTCTGGCAGAGAAGCCAAAGCCACATGTAAGCCAAAGTAAGTGGTTTTCGTGGCCGCAGAACCACGAGGCCGTGGCTCGATCCACCTGGACGCAAGACAGTGTTGGACATGTCACTTTCAATCGCCCACCAATTCGCCGCTGGCGCAATGCTGTCAGCCTTAGGCGCTGGGTAGTGACTCTCGTTCTTTGCATTGCTACTTTATCAGGGACCGGCGCACTTCTCAAAATCGGTATCGACGGTTCGGTTTACCGAAACGTACCCGATCCACTCACCACACTAGGCTTTGGCAGTATCAATCCCAACACCATGGTCAACACCGTGCTGCCCAACTCTGGTACCCAAGGATTCATCGCTTCGGTGCTTTTGGCAAACTGTCCCCAAGTAGTCTTATCCTTGGTTTACCTGCTCTACAACGGCTTGTTCACCGGCATGCACCTCGCACATGAGTACAGCAGGTACGGAGCTCACCGCAAAGCCTTGCGCGTCACCACACCGCGAGGGCAGCAGAGGTCAACGTACTGGCTGCAGCTACCTTTCACTTACGGGATACCACTTCTCTTGGCGTCAGGTATTCTTCACTGGCTCTGTTCGCAATCGCTTTTCCTCGCCCGAGTCTTGCACAAGGGGAGTGCGTTAGGCGAGCCGGATACAGTCAAGTCAACCGTGGGGTATAGCTGCGCGCCCATTCTCTGCATCATCATCGTTGGATCGTGCATGCTTTCCGTCACGATCTTGATGGGATTCAGGAAGCTTCAAAGCCACATGCCACTCGCGAGGAGTTGCTCAGCAATGATGGCCGCGGCGGCTCACAGGCCGGCGAAAGACGTGGACGCCGCGTTCCTGCCAGTAAAATGGGGTGCTGTGGCTGATTGGGAAGGCGAAGGTGATGTTGGACATTGCTGTTTTACGAGTGAAGAAGTGACTGAGCTGCAGGAGGGTAGGATGTACGCTGGGTGATGGATTCCGGAAGTGCCAGAAGACGCACGCGTCTAGACGACGTCGCGCCACTAATGATGAATTCCGATTGCGAAATTGTCATATCGCCAACAATTCTGAGGTTGCTTCTATCTTCATGAATTTGAGAAACATAGTCAGTAGTTAATGATACCTTAGAACAGCATGTTTTGTCTCTGAACGAACATGGTCTCCTCGGAGCCCACTCCGCGATAAGCCACAAATGACGTGCGTCCAGCCATACATTCCTTGTCTTTCATGGAGATCCTGGCGGCGACCAAACCTTTGTGTAGTTGCGAAAGCACGGAATGAATTCAAAACGCATCAACATCGAATAGCAGGACCATTGTCCCCACTGCGCCGTTGGTCTCGTGTACGAATCTTCAAAGGATTTACTGCGCCTCACCAAATCCGTACTTCGGCCCTACGATGGCCAAGTCGCGGCTACGCGGGCATTAACACCAACGGCGCTTCGAAACGAGGCCCGCTCAGCGCACGGCTTGAATAATGGGTCTGGATAATCAAGTAACACGAGCAGCCAAGGACCACTGCCTTGATTTGGGCAAATTCGGTTGCGGGATGAATATACATAACACCGAGATCTCATCGTGCTTCGTGAGAACAAGCACTCGAGGTTGACACAAGGTTCAGCCTAGTCGCAAACCTACCAATCACGAAAAGTGATCACGATGGACCGACAACCACACGGCATCAGTCGTCAGAAACCTCCATGCTAGCGATCCTTCAGTGGCCCTGCGGACGCTAGTTGTGGCAAGCTAAAGATCCCGTCCATGGCGATGCCAGGCTGCCAGAGTTGGCAGAATGCCAACATCTTCTGTACTACGCGTGCTGGTTTTGTGCCATCCTCTCCTTGCCGCCTTCTGACCACTATCGAACCGCCTTCACGTGGTAATTGCAAGCTGGCAGATCCACCGCGGCAGTGAGAGTCGAGACACCGCCTCTCGAAGACCATGGTCCCATCGCTTTGGCGGTTCAGCTGCTTTCTGCTCATAGCCATTGTCATCACGCAAAACATCTACCTGTGGCAGGCAGCCCACAAGAGTCTGACGCAACCCAATGGCGCCCCAATCTCACTGGAAGACTCCCATCCGTCCAAACCGCACACGGCAGGTCGCTGGTCTTTCAACGCGTCCGAGGACGGGAACAATTACGCCCTAACAAAAGCGCAATGCGACACTGCCTTCCCGGACCTCTACTACGAACTCGACCGCGCAGCAGCTCTGCGCAAAGACCGGGAAATCCCAATCACGCGCGAAGACGTCTTGATAGACTGGCGAAACGACGCGGCGTTCAGAGGTCTCATTCACGAAAATCAGCTGCGGATTTTGCAGACGAAAGGCGCTGTGGGAAATGCGGGCTACCGTCGGCGAACGCTTTCGCTTCTCAACCAGGTCAACAGAGCTATCGCGGGTGCCACTGCTGCTGGGGAGAAACTGCCGACTATCGAATTTGCTGCGACCGTGGATGATATGGCTTTGATTCCCAACAAGGAGGACACGCATGCCATTTGGTCTTATGCTAGACGCTTAATTGACGGTGATCAGGAGAGGCAGTGGCTTGTGCCTGACTTCGATTTCTGGTATGTTATGCTTCTCTGGGATAATTTCAATTGCGCAGTCCTGTGGCAAGGCCCTTCAGGCCCAACCCGCCTGCTCTGCAACGAGACGATGGAAGAGCTTCTCATCGAACAAAACTTTGCACAACGAAAAAGCTGCTAACAACATCTCCCAGGAGCTGGGGCCAATCCGGCGGCGCCTCCTACTCCGAAATGCGCGCCCGCGCCACCGAACGCGAAAGCTTCCTCGCGGACAAGATCCCCAAAGCCGTGTGGCGCGGCGTGGTCTGGACGAACGAGTGGGTGCGCAAACCCCTCCTCGAGCAATCCCAAGGCCAAGCGTGGGCGGACGTGGAAGAAGTTTCATGGGACAAGGGCGCCAAAGACAACATGATCCCGATCGAAGACTACTGCAGGTACGCGTTTATTGTGCACACTGAAGGGCGGTCCTGGAGTGGCAGACTCAAGTACATCCTCAATTGCGACAGCGTGCCCATCGTGCATGATCTTGACTGGGCGGCGTGGTATTACCACTTGCTCGTTCCTGAGGGGCCGGGGCAGAATCACATTCGTGTCAAGCGTGACCATTCGGATCTGGCGAAGAAGATCAAGCATTACACGCGCTCTGCGGAGTTGGCGGAGGCGCAGACCGTGGCTGATAATGCGGTTAGGACTTTTAGGGATCGCTATCTTACGCCTGCAGCTGAGGCGTGTTATTGGCGGCGTTTGGTTAACACCTGGAGTAATGTCTCTTTCACGCCGGAGGTCTCGCATGAGGTCTCTGTGAATGTCTCTGGGGTGCCTACGAAGGAGACGAGGCTGAGGGGCATTGCTTTTGAAGAGTTCATCCAAGAGCCGAGGGAGATTGACTGAGCTGCCTGGCCACGTGGAGGAACTTACGAGTTTGCTCGTTATGGACTTCATTAGTTTTGGACTATTTGGTTCGGCGATACTGGGCTCGAACAACAACCCGCTTTCTTTTCAACAGAACGACACCAAAACTACCAAAAACTCCATTCAGCTAAACATCCCGCCTCCCCACCGGCCCACCCGCCTCCGGCTCACCGCGATTCTCTTCCTCCTCTCTCGGCCTGTTAATCCCTCTCTCCGGCTCAAAGCTCACATGTCTACCCATACCCGGCCTCACGGATGGATTTCCAATCGGAATGCCAGGATACATCGGCGGCCCAGCCATGTCGAAAGTACCCGGATGTGACCGGTACGGCGGCGCGCCTTCGCCCGGGATTGGTATGGCTCCTGGTGGAGGCCAGCCGCTCATGGAGTCGCTCGGTGGCCTCGTCACTGGTATTGGAGGAGGTGAGCTGTGCAGTGGCTCTTGGACGGGTGTGAGAATTCGATCTAGAGGTGCGGTTGCCATGGGTGTGAATGGCGGGGGAGGAGGAACTGGAGTCGTGTCTGGTGGAGGTGCCGTGGGAGAGGCCCACTGTTGCGGCGGTGGTTGTTGTTGCGGCATACCGGCCGGTGCGGTCCTGTAACGAGAATTGTCGTTGAAAGTGTCGAAGACTGCTCCACCGCTGCCTCCTCCGCCATTTCCGGGCCGTGGCCTCCTCGGTCCTCTCATGGGGCCTCTAGGTGAAAGCGAACCTACACTCTGTCAGTAAATGTACCAGACTTCACACTCAGGCAGGTCCTACGTACTCACCATCGCTGCCCCTGTCGCCGAACAGGTCATCCAAACCATCGAATCGCCCACCGCCTCGCCGTCCCTTCCTCCTGCCAAATCGACTCCTTCCTCTCCCAAAATCTAAATCGTCGTCGTCATCGTCAAACTCCATATCTCTCACTGCCCTCCTCCCCCGATTCCTTCTCCTCCCCATCCCACCTCCCATATCACCCGCAACCGCCATGAACCCAGGATCCCCACCCCCGCCACCTCCACCCATCATAGGATTCATCCCCGGCATCCCGCCGCCAGGCATACCGAACGGATTCATCATGGGACCCATCCCACCCATCCCTCCCATTCCCGCAAAGGGATTCACTCCATGCATCCCCGGCATACCCATGCCCATGCCAATCCCACCAAGCCCACCCATCCCCCCAGCACCACCGCCGCCAGGCAAACCCCCCAACCCTCCCATCCCCTGCCCACCCAACCCGAGTCCCATCTGCTGCACGGCAATCAACTTGGCCAACTCCGGCATCAGCGGCTGCAAATGCCTGAGCATACTCTGCTCGAACCTCTTCTCCCTCATCTCCGCAGCCGACCCAAAGAGGCAATCATTCACATCCTGCAATTTGTCAAACAACTCCTTGACCCGCTCGTTCTGCGCCTTCGTGGCCTCCTCCACCAGCTCCGCCAGCATTCTCTTCCTACCGCCACCACCCCCATTCCCAAAATCTATATCCCCGCCTCCGGCTCCGCCAGGATTAAGCCAAGGCGGCGTCCATCCTCCCCACGGATAGCCCCACCCCGGCATAGCGCCTGGTGGACCGTAAGCGTACGGCGAAGGCATGGCCATCTCGGCCCAGGGGACTTCGGTGATGCCCCGCTGCTGCGCCATGACCTGGCCCAAGACTCTGCTCAGCACGTCGTAGTCTCGCGGGCGCCAGTGGTGGGGAGGCGCCCAGTTGGGCGGAGCTGCGTAGCCTCCACCAGCGTTGCCGGAGGGAGGGAAGAAGCGGTCCATGAAATCGGCGGGGTCGCGGTAGATTTCTCTCCCCGAGGGAGTGGCGTGGTTGTTGTAAGGGCTGTTGTAACTGTAGGGGTTGTTGCGTTCGATGTACACGTACTTGCTGCGGCTGTGGCTGTGGTGTCTGCCGTTGCAGAAGCAGGACGATGGGTGGCAGGGGCGGAAGCAGTCGGCGGGGAGGTAGAGTTGGTCGTAGGCGTAGGAGGGGGTGGAGGTTGAGACGCCCATGGTCTACTTGTTGGTGGAATCGGGTGTTTTTTGGGATGGAGAGGTTGGGCTGGTGTGTTGGTCAGTGAGGTTGTTGAGTTGATGAGGTGGTTCGACGCTTAGGCATGTGGTGCATGAGAGGAGGCTTGGGGTCTAGTTGCCTTTGGATCGGAATCGGATGAAAGAAAGAAAGAAAGGCTTGGCCAGTCGGAGCTCGATTTCGGAGTGAAAATGGCAGGAAGCGATCAACTCCCAGGAACGCAACGCATCGACTGGAATAGAAGTGAAGCAGCAAAGACAGAAAGAGAAGGTAGAAATCCAAGAGAGCAGTAGATCTCTTCACAACCAGACCTCAGGGACAGCACAAACTCACCGAGTCTGATCCTCCCCTTCAAGCCAAGCACGTCGAGCTGAGTAGGTCGATCATGCCTCTCGCCCAAAGAAAGTCGGTGAGTTTGTGAGCGAAGCGAGAAGACCACAAGGTCTTAATCACACACACACACACAAGCGATTCAGTTGGCGTGGAGTCCAGGCCGCCGTGGAAAAGGCAGCGTAGTAGCAAACAAAAGCCCTCCGCCGCCACCGTCGATCAAACGAGGCAGATCAGCCCGGGTCAGATGTTGGGGGAAAAAAAA
>MSJI02000390.1:7667-31007 GCA_001931905.2 Cladosporium sp. IMV 00045 | reverse complement strand
CGTTCGAGCCGTTCTTGTCGCTGCGCTTCGAGGCGGGCGGCTTCGCGCTGTTGGTGCGTTTGTTGTTGCGCTTGCTGTTGTTGCTGTTGCGCTTGTTGCTGGGTTTGTGTTTGCGGTGCGGCGAAGGGTGTCGTTGTCCCGCCGTAGGGTGTTGTGCTCGTGTAGGGTGGGTTCTGGCGCGTGGATAGGTTCGTGTTGTAGGTCCGCGAGGGGAAGGCTGGGTGGTTTTGCGATGTTGCCATTGTGCGCGAGGAGACTGATTGCCGGAGCGCGCTGTGTGTTATTTGAGGTGTCTCCTAAAGTATGCTCGGGCGCGTTTATTTTGGGGTTGTGGATGAGTTGGAGGGTTTGTTTATTCGCATCAGCAGATTGAAAGCTTGCGCGTGAACTTGGACGTGAACGCGCGCGCTGCTCCTCCTTGAAGACTCGAGCTTGGCGGGAAAGCCGTTGATGGGTTGAACTTCACTTTCCGAAACATGCTGGAACCGTACAATACTTGGTATCGGTCTGTCTCTTCTCGAAAATGCTTCTCAACAACGGCAGGATGTGTCTGTCAGCGGCATATGCATTTTCTACGATGCGGACGCCTCTTTCGCAGGCGTTGGGCTCGGCATTGTTACAGCGCTACCGTCCACAGCCTACGACTTCTCACAGAGTTCCCAAGTCATGGGCAATTGATCCAAGTAAAGAAGGTGATACTCATATAGTACATTGCACGACAGCTTGGACGCCAAAAAGACAGAACTTTACATCCGGCGACCGAGCTACTGCCCTCTTGATCTTTCCTCGCAGGCCTCAAGGCTTCGACCATCCTGGCCGCAGGCATGTCCTCTACTACGAATATATCAGCCATCTACTTGTGCCGGGCCGTGGTCACCTCCTGTTGGTTTGCTTGTCGTAATGAATCGTCAGAGGTTTTTCGCACCATTTGGCTGGGTTGGCTCTATGATTGGCGCGCGGTCTCCTGCAGAGCACTCCTTTATCTGGTTTGTTAGACATTCGCCAAACTCTAGTCCTGGTTATGTCTGTCTTATTATTAAACAAGGATCTTGGACATGACACCACAAAACCGCTAATAACGAGACAAGCTTGACAAACTCCGCATATACATCGACTTTTGTTGATGTCGTGTACTTAAAAGTGGAAGCTCAGCAGCCTGGCGTCGACCCTTCACCTTTTCAACATTTGAATTACCAAAAGACCAAAATTCAATGACATACAGCCCAGGAGTTACCGAGACCTCTGTCTGAACAAGGTGATTCGGCTTACGATGTATTCAGCCATTCACCATACCCGTTGGTCAACATGCTTTGAATCTACGCAGCGGTGACTGGTCTTTTGTCTGTTGCTGACGTCGAACCTTATTGCATGGCCATTTACTGCTTTATATTACGACACTTATTTCGCACGATGGTGCAGTCACTCTCTTCTTGCCATTCTTTTATGTTGACCATTATCTATATATCTTCTTTCCACCTACCAACAACCTCCACCGAGCGGCATTCTTCAGAACTTCATCTTGTTCCAGAAAGCCAACTTCAAGCACCGCAGTCCCCATCATCGTTACTACCACTCGACTCGTTTGCTGAGAAGTTACGATCCTTTCAACACCAACGATGGACCCTGTCGCACCCAGTGCAAAGATGGACTCGACCACCAACGAATACCCTCAAGGGTCGCCCTTGGTCGGTCCTATCGAACGCCTCATGGCCATCAAATCTTCTACGACAATGTCCGAAAGAAGCGCATCGGACAAGCAGGACAACAAGTCCCGTCAGTCACAGTCAAGCGCTTTGTACACCGGGAAGCGAGTCTGGGCTTCTGTCCACCTTGATCTTGTCCAACGTACAGTAACTTACCACGAATGGGATGCCACCGCTCTGTATCCCTACCGTCGGTTCTCTCGGCTCTTTGGAGAGCGTAAGCACGCACGCGCCGATCTTGCCCAACGACAGACCCTCTCTTTCTTGGATCTACCGGCCGAGATTCGCAACAAAATCTACACGTACTCGCTTGACTTCGGCAGTATTGAGCTTGCTACGAAGACCGTGTTCCCTTCCGATGATCATCTCAGACGTGCCGCACATTATCGCGCGTACGGGTTGAAGATCAAGCCGGCTCTGCGGCTGCTGCGCGTCAACAAGCAAGTGAACAGAGAGGCATCCTCTTTCTTCTATGGTCAGAATGAGTTTCGTTTCACTGCAATCTGCGGCCACGACATCCTCCGAGCCTTTTGCAAGACGATTGGGAAAGCCAACACTCTGCGGCTTGCGAAAATCACCGAGCACGCCCCCATCGAGGGCGACTTTGAAGAATTCAAGGATCACCGAGCGGATTATTCCAAGACGGGCAAGTCAAACTTCGATTACTGGATCATGCGCAAAGGTCTGCATCAACAGGGACACCTCGCAGGCAAGTTTCCCGTCGACCGCACGATTACAGGCAAGAACGGCTCGCTCAAGGAGTACAATCTGGTGATCCCGAGAACGTTCAAGCTGTTCGAGAACAAGATTACCAATAGGCACCTGTGTCTGTTGAAGTATCTCTCGAAGGCGCGCTCAGACGTCAAGATTTCCCTGGTGCTACTCGACACACGGGAATTCGACCCTTTTGACCCGCAGTATATGTTACGGGAACAGTGCATGTACCTTGCGGATGAGAAGGGCTGGACGATCATCGAGGCAAACTCGGATAAGTTTGGGGGATACGACTATTCCGGCGCGCAGTACGATGACACCGAACGCGAAATGTCGGAAGCAGGAGGCTCGGAGGTGAGATGGTGAAACGCAATGATGGGTGAATTATGAGAGAACAAGGCACGGGCTGGCAAAATGTACACAAAGTATCCCTCTTGCTTGCATCGAATGGCGTTGGAATTCTTTGGGCGACACATTTTGGTTAGAGAGACTGCTTTGGAATATGAACGCGGTGTGCAATTTGGATGCAAGTATCTTGAGACTGGAAATGAATGGTATGGGTTTTTCTGTAATCAAATGGCATCGGTTCATACCTTTTACTGGTACTCTCGCCCACAGACTGCAATGCACTTCTCTTTCACTTAACCTCAATCACGTGAGCGGCATATGCACGCTTTCCCCAAAATAGCAGGTCGTGAATGACGTCGGGCGTACGACGCAGGCGCTTCCAGCGCAAACCCTGCGGTCTCCCAATCCCAAAGCGCCGACGCAATACTGCTTGTTTCATTAACATCATCCACATCTTCACGTCCCGTCCGCAGGGTAGTAGATGTGAGTTGCAAAAGCCTAATCCTCCTAGCGCGCAGATACAAGCCCGTCCGAGCGCTTCAGGATCGTCCGCACGCCCCATCGAAGCCGAAGTCAAAGGTAGAACGTCAGATCAAGGGCCGCCGCCGAGACCTTCTCGCAGCCTACCACACGCGACGGCCAACGGCTCTCGCCCTGGTGCATGGCGTCACTTTGATTTGCAACATCACCAGAAAGAATACTACTATCCTCTCCCATCACTCACCTCATTTCCGCTCCGTACAGTCACGCGCGCGCCGCTGCCGCTCTACCTCGACGCGCACGCACACCACCTGCTTGCGCCCGTCTCTCTCCCGCCGTCGCACCGCTTGCGCCGGCACCCCGACTCTGCCCGGTAACCTCACTCAACTGCAGCGAGCAGGAGTTTGCGCATCACCGCCGTATCATTCTACAAAAGAAACGCGTCGCCTACGCAGGGAAAACCTTTTGCGCGCGCGGCAGCTGCTCGGCCTCTCTGACCGACAGCCCGCGATTGCGCAGCGTCTTACGCGCCGGCGATGGCTCTCGCCGCTCCGCCGGCCAGCGAGCGCAAGCGCGTCAAGGTCTACGAACTGAAGAACAATGACTGGTACGATCGCGGCACAGGCTTTTGCTCTGGCCGCCTTTTGACTGGACCCAATGCCTCGCCCGACAACCCAGAGGCGCACATTGTCGTGGTGAGCGAAGACGAGCCCGAGCGCGCGCTTCTGGAAACGCGCATCACCAAGGACGATGGATATCAAAAGCAACAGGAGACGCTGATCGTGTGGACCGAGACAAATGGCGTGGACATGGCGCTGAGTTTCCAAGAGGCTGAGGGCTGCTCGTCGATATGGGAATTCGTATCAGAGATACAGACGCGCCTGGCTGCGCTTGCGCCGGACGATGGGCTCTCGGATGATTTGCTTGATTCCATACACCCTCTGAGCCTTCCGGATCCTCAGTTGGGCAAACTGGACGAGATTGAGAACACCATGCGCGCAGCTTCGCAGACGCCGGCTGGCCGCGACGCAGTGATCAAGTTTATCATGAGTCCCGAGCAGCAGTACATCTTGAAACTTGCACCTTTGGTGGGAATGGCAGAAGATCTGGAGTCATTGCCTGATTTGCACCGGCTGTGCACGATTATGAAGCATCTGATACTTTTGAACGACACTTCGATCATCGAGTTTGTGGTGACGGACGAGGCAGTTATGGGCGTTGTTGGTGCACTCGAATGTAAGAAGGTGAACGAAATTACGGAGAATATGCCATTACTGACATTCTTATAGATGATCCCGATTTTCCATCGCATCGCGCGAACCACCGACAATACCTCTCCGATTCTTCCAAATTCAAACAGGTTGTCAAGATCGAAAACGACGACATTCGCAAAAAGATTCATTACACATACCGACTTCTCTACCTCAAGGACGTCGTGCTCGCACGCATCCTGGACGACCCTACCTTCTCTGTGCTTAACTCACTTATTTTCTTCCACCAAGTCGACATTGTCAACTTTCTTCAGTCAAATGACAAGTTCCTCCGTGAGCTTTTCTCTATTTTCAACCCAGACGAGCAAGACGCCGCCAGGAAGAAGGAAGCGGTGCAGTTCATCCAGAACTGCTGCGCAGTGTCTAAAAATATTCAGGCGCAATCGAGAGCGCACTTGTACAACAACTTTATTCAATTCGGACTGTTTGCGGTAGTGATGTATGCTTTGAGGCATCATGATGCATCGGTGCGAGTAGCCGGAACGGATATTCTGGTGTCTTTGATCGACCACGACCCGCACATGGTGCGCATGCAGATATTCAATGCCATCAAGGAAAAGACCACGCCACTTACAGACACGCTCATCGAGCTCCTTCTCGTCGAGGTCGACCTTGGAGTCAAGAGCCAGATGGCAGACGCGATCAAGATTCTTCTGGACCCCAGCACGACACAAGCACAGCTCGACATGATGAATAGAGCTCAGAATGGCGAGTTTGTGCAGAAGCAGCGCGGCCCGGGACCACACAATACGATTGCTCCGCAGACGGATGCTTTCATCTCAAACTTCTACGAAGACAGCGCGAAGAGGCTCTTCCAGCCTCTGAAGGATCTCGAGCACAAGACATCCATGCTCGGATTATCAGTTCAAGAGACGAGCTTGTACACACATCTCGTGGAAGTACTGTGCTTTTTCGTACGCCAGCACACGTACAAGAGCAAGCTGTTCATCTTGCAAGAGAATCTGCACTCTCGTGTTGCGCAGCTACTGGCTTGCCCACAAAAGTACATGAAACTCATGGCTCTGAAGTGGTTCCGCGTTTGCATTGGTCTACAAGATGAGTTTCACAACCGACAGTTGATTCAGCACTGTCTCTTTGAGCCCATACTCAACATTGTCTATGAGACTATGCCACGAGACAACCTGCTGAACTCGGCTTGCCTGGAGCTCTTCGAGTATATCAAGCGAGAAAACATCAAGCAATTGATCGTGCATCTCGTTGATCGCTACCGTGAGCGTCTGGCCGGCATCACGTATGTGAACACTTTTCAGCAACTTATCCAGAAATACGAACAACTGCAGACACCTTACCAGCCGAACGGCGAGGAGTCTTTCACGACTCAAGAAGGCACGCCTCAGCGCACAATCAACGGGCAGCCCTACAGCGGTCTCAGAGAATCTGACGCGGACGAAGAGGCTTACTTCAATGGAGACGATGACATGGAAGGCGAGGATGACGATGAAGGCGGTTTGCCTACAGCTGCCAAAGCAAATCTGCCCAACGGCGCGAGTCCGCTGCGGCCACTCGTCAGCTATCCAGACGATGAAGAGGACTCAATGGACATCCTGGCATCGTCCCCTGATCCTTTGAAAGATAAGAAGAGCAACAGCAGCGATTCTGTGTCCGCCGACGCTGCCACGGAGGGGACGGAAATAGACTCGCCGCAGGAACCTACACGTGGCCGCGACCGTAAGCCTGTCGCAGTAGATGGGTCACCAGGCCAGCGATCCCCGTCAGAATCCGCCGCTCCCAAACGTCGCCGAGAAGACGATGACGACGACGATGAGCTCGGCAAGCTCATGAGTGGAAACAGCGGCGTCAAGCGCAGGAACAGCTCTGCGAGTGTCAGCAGTAGACTTGGCGACACAGTGATCAGTGATCAGCCCAATGGAGGGCTCCCCGACGCTGCTTCGCCCACAAGTGGAGGCGGCGGCACACAGATGTTGAGGCGCAAAGGCAGTCTGAAAACCAGGAATCAAGGCAACCTAAACCGATTCGCCATCAAAGGCGCTCAGGCAAAGCCAGAGCAGGAGAGCAGTAAAGAAGCAGACGAAGTCGAGGAAGGAGAAAGTGGCTAGAAGGCAAGCCATTTGGCTTTCAATCAAGGAAATACTAATGCTTTAAGGTGAAACTTTTCGCTCGAGGCATGGATGCATGCGGAAGGAGCCGGCGTTTTTTTCACTCTCCCTGTTTTCGTATTCCCTTATCATTTTCGGAGTCGAGCCCTGTTTTGACGCCCTGACGCACGGGGAGCGCGGCGTTTTCCTTACGGGATCTTTATTGATCCTTTTCGATTCCGTCCCCCCATCTTTCTATTTGCTTTGAGCGAGCAAGTGTCCAGGTGGCCCGTCTAGTTTTTTGGGCCTGGAAGATGGTCCCGGTACATGTTTTGGAGGCGGGGTTGTTGTTGTATCTTTTGGAGGAAAGGGAGGGATGACTCGGATGACCCAACACAAAAAAAGGAACACACAAATCTCATGTTACAAAATGCACAGAGGAGCTTTGATCCACAGAACCCGCTCGACTTCACTTTCTTCCAAAATTTGCTCATCTTTCTGCTCAGGAATGTGGCGAGCAAGACTGTCTCCAAAAGCTTTCTCATGCTCATGCATCTGGCGTGGCGAGCACGCTGTGGTCTTCAAGCCGTGGCTTTGGGCGAGATATGTTGCGTCGCCGCCATGTGGCAGCACGAAGCATGTGAATTTACCATGATAAGGCCACGTGGGCGCTCGATCGTTCAGGTCCCCAAGAATGATTTGATTTCATGGAACTCTGGTATGCGGCGTTGGGCGTGTTTTGATGCTGCTTGAGATTGCCGTGAGGCTGGAAAGAGGAGCGATCGGAGACCGAGTGTGGCGTGTGTTAGCTTCAGGCATGGTGTTTGGTGGCCACGATATGGCACTATTCGGAGGTGCAGCCACCAGTATGTATCTATTCAAAGCACATATTCACCAATGGATAGCACGCGCGCCGCGGGACATGGAATACTGCGCCTGAGGAACGATCAGACTTCCAGCCTCTGCGTTACTATCACGATAAAAATTGCGTTGGCGCTACGCAAAGAGTTACTTTGAGTTTGCTCACTTATAGGCTCAGAGGTAAGACTGTTCTATGGGTAAGCCAACTTGGTCGAGAGCTCGTCAGTCCAAGACTTTCACAGGCAATGAGCCTTGCGGCTTTTAATAATAGCAACTGCACAAAATCAATGCATGTGTAGAGTAACGGAAGGAGGAGCTGTGACTCCACGTGGATGAGCGTATATGCATTGGAAGTGATTGTTGCGATACCACAATCTGGCCCAATCACGTTCTTGGTTGTTCATGCTGTGAAGAGCGAATACGAGCCCAGCGGTAGGCATGCGGCAGGCCAGATCATGGTATGGTGATTCTGGGAATCCCGTGCAATTTATATAGATTGCCTTGCATTCGTTTCGATATCCCTCGGTCGTTCCGCTCGGTTGATCGACTCTACATCGACAGACTCCCTAAGTATGAATTATGATCTTCCGGCACAATGGTTCGATAGGCTCGCCATGATGGCTGATATTTCATTGCACACGGCACGGAAAGGTGGTAGAAACGCCTCATGCTATCGGTGTGCTCGATCAGGCTTGTGATGAAGACGAATTCACCGAATTGGGAAATGTGGCGTTCCTAGAGCGGGGATCGCCAACTGACTTGAAGTTTCAAGAGAGTCTTCACTCGAAGCTTGATCTCGTTTACTCCATCTCCCCTTGCAGCTATCTCCGTTGCGATCGATAGGGATGTCTCTTGGTAGTAGGACCTCGGTTTGGCCGATTGCAGGTCATTCGACACGTCCTTGTCTCGGCCCACAACATTCTTCCGGATCACTCACGCGCTTTCCACCTTCTCGACAACACCGCATCTACTGGCCTGTTTACCGACAACGTAGCGAGGTAAGCTCGCCGGAAGACGCCCCGGCACGCATACTCCCAGCTCTCGGTAGGTAGGTAGACGTAACTTCAGGTCATCCCTGCTCTACCAGGCACACGGGCCTTTCGTTCCTGGAGCTTCAATGAACTGTTCAGCTTGTGATCCTGACCACTTTGGGCGAGACGAGAACGTGGGAGTATCCCCCACCGCGATCTAGATGATGTATCTTGGCATCCACGCGACTTTATCAAGCTCAGCTGCCACGCAGATACCATCGCTTAGGTTCAAGGCGCAGCTGTGGCTGCAGAGTGCCGGGGGCAGCTTTGCTCTATCGAATTCGCTTCCCTCATACTCGTGGACTGGCGCCGTTGCCTCGACTTATCGAGCACATGTGGCTATCGGACATGTGGTATGGACTTGTCCAGCGTGGCTTCGGACCGTCCGCTCCAGGCTCCTTACCGCGCGCCTTTGTTTGCATTGGAGTCCACGATATGACGGTGGCGCGCAAATCAGTGGTGGGATTTGCTCCAGGCATGCTCTGCCGATTGCGCCACTATTCTTCGTGCAGAAGACCTGTTGACAATGGCCAGGACGGCGGCATTGATTTCATGTGTCTGCCAGCACATAATCCCCTCATCCTCTCCTTCGTCATCCTCCCTTTCATGCCGCTGCGGCTCCTCTCACTCCATCGCTTCACTTTTCCTTCAGCTATTTTATTGGAGTGAGGTCTCTTTCATTTAATACTGTCTTCTTCGAATAGATCCTCTCATCAAACATAGACAAAGATAGGGACACCAACATTCGCCATGGCCTTATTCTCGAGGAAGAAGTCGAAAGCGAAGAAGGCGGCCAAGGAGGAAGAAGCGAAATCCTCAGCTGAAACTCCGAAACCGACGCCAGCAAAACAAGCCTCTTCGAGAGGCAGAAACGGTGCGCCTTCGTCTCAGAAGGCGGTCCATGAAGTTCCAGTACCCGCACATCCACCAAGACAGTACAATCACAATGATGAACTCCCTCGTGCCACCGGCTATCATGGAGAGGAATTCCATTCGAGGTTCGACGAACACCTGCATGGTGATATCGATCCCCAGTCATGTGGCGACTCCGGTTACGGCTCTGGCACGCAAGCTCCCCAAAAGCACTCCCGGACACCAAGCATGCATCGAAACAAAAGGGAGTATGATCACTTCGTCCGGGAGGAACAGTTCCAGCCGGATATGCCTGCCTTCGAAGACCATGGCCATTCAGTGCAGGATGGACGATACCAACGCCAAATGCAGCAGCGCATGCCGATGCGACCTAGCTCTGTGCCACCGCAAGCTTTGCAAGCTAGATCAGAGCGAGTGTCACGTCCCGTACTCCCACGTAGCAGCTCACCTGGCCCTATTTTGCAATCCACTTCCACGGGACCACGCTCACGCAACTCAGCTCCGCCGAACGTAAGGCAGCCTTTTGACTGGTCCGGACAAGCGTCGCCCACCCGTGGCGCACAGCCAAGCTGGCCACCCTTCCACCCTCGCTCTCCTACATCTCCCACAGCGAATGCTTCACACGGTTTCGGCGGCGATGGGACTGCATCCTCACTCGATTTCCTATGTGGGCTCAAAGTCAACAAGCGTGGACTCATCCTAGACGAAGAAGGCGACCCTATCGCAGAGTTGTATGAGGGAGACATCATTGACTGTGTCCGGCAAAGGGCTGACTCTTTTGGTAACGTTCTGGACGAGTATGGACGGACTGTTGGCAGGGTTCGCTCACTTTCAGACGTAATCCAAGAGCCTATTCTACGACCATTTACGCCTAGGGCCAACGATATCAGGAACATCCAAAATGAGTCGCCAGTCCCGCCTCTTCCTCCGGCAGCTCTGCCAATGGAATCACGTGGACTCGCCAACGAGCCACAGAATGCCTCACAGCAAGACCTCAGATTGCCCGCCCAGAGCAACGACCAGATGGAATCATCGTCGTCGTCCCCGACGAAGACATCTCCGGGAGGCTATCAAGGCGCTTCTGTTCAGGAAGACCACTCAGCGCTACGCGCAAATCATCGTCTTGAGGGGCCCGACGTCCCACAGCAGCAAGACAATGTGCATGACAGTGTGCACCACAAGCCTCCCACTCTACGCCGTATGGCGAGCGGTGTCGGACACACAGAGAGCCTGCCGTCAGTGCCTGAGTCCGATGGTACCGCCGAGATACTATTGTCTGACGATAGTTCGCGCACATCTGACGAAGAGCTTCGCGGCAATGGTGCTGATGATTACTCTAAATCCACAGATGAGCTCTCCTCCACGAAAGAGCAAGTCGATTGCGAAGTTGAGAACGCCAGACAAGCACAATGCAAGGCTGCTCCGAAGGCAAAAGAGGTTGCATTGAAGCAAGCTCATTCTTATCCTGACGAGAGTGTTCACAATGCCCAGCTGTCAGAGTTCGACGCGCGATTTGGAAAAAGCGCCGAGACGGGGGCACCAGCTGGCAAAGCAGCTCCAGCGCACTCTCTAAATCGCAGCATCAGCGAACGAGTACCCTTGCCTGCCGGAACGCTGTCAACTTCAACAGTCTCCAAAGACCCCATGAAGCCTAGGAAATCAGCCATGACGTCTCCCAATGGCATTCCAGCACCAGCAAATGCTCCGCCAGCGGGTTTACACACGACTCCAAACCGTGTTAAGAGTCCTCCCCTCCCTTCCTTCCCGGGTCGTGGCTTTGCCGGCGGTATGCCCGGGCCAAATGCTTTCATGGGCGCGCCGATGTCTGGTATGCCCGTCCGTCGCTTGACGACATCAGGATTCCCATCATCGCCAGCATTTGGCACCGCGGGCATGAATCCGTATGCTCCAGCAATGAAGTCTCGTGTTTCGAATTCGATGCCGATGGTAAGAAGTCCGCTCAGCAGTCATGGTACGTATCATCAATCATGTGTGATTCCGCAGATCGATTAATGCTGACATACCTTGTCCAGAAAACACGCCTCCCGAGTCGGACAAAGGAAGTTTGCCTGGAGATGCCAAGAGCCCTGCCAACTCTCACGGCGTCAAGACTGCCAACACAGGCGCTGGCGCGAAGCCGCGGAAGGTCTTCTCTCACGCAGGCAAGGCTGCAGCTGAGAAGGATGCAGATATTACGGTGAAGGAACTTGCCGAGGAGAAGAAGCCAGAGAAGAAGAAAAAGGGCATGAAGGGGCTTTTTAGCAAGAAGAAGTGGTGATTGTGAGATTGTTAGTTCTTTTCATTTGTTTTGTCTGGCTGGTGAACGTTTAATGTTGCCTCCTATATTCCCACTTTTGTCATACGGACCGTAAACACATATATCTAAGAGCGAATGAAGTCTTGGTGCGTACTCGACTCCGATGCACATCAACATTGATTTCTCATATCTTTGATTGTTCTCCAATCCATCGTTCTCCATCTGACGTTGTATATACCTTCATCTAGATCTGACGATGCTTAAAAGGCATAGGGAAGAATGGAACGACAATATTAGGGTTAGGGTTGGGGCTAATCATAGTTGCCCTACAGTACGCTTGTTCGTGACAAGAAACTTGGTAGACGCTTGAGGTTCGCTAATCTCGACTACATCGCGCTACTTAACCGAGATCCTATGATCAACACTACTGGAAGCCCGAAGCATGTTGATGTTGCGCATATAAATACTACGAGTTCAATCTCTGGTGGATCTCTAATTGTCCAGACACGTGCCGGCAGTCAACGACATGCAAGATGCCGCGCTAGAAATGCCTGGATGCAAGGCCTAAACCACATTGGACTCGTCAACCGAACTAACCAAAACTTACGCCCCACTTCACCAGCACAACTGCCCGCCAAGGGTCAGCGGCTCGAAGATGTTTTTTCTCAGAGGTCTCTATATATTGCATATAGCTATCTTGTGCGCATTTTGCTGCTCTGTAAAACGACAGCGAATGCTGTGATCGACCAACGACTGCGAGCGACTTGCTGGAGTCTTTGCGCTCGCTATCATTTGGAAAGGCTCCCATCTCTAATTTTTGCAGCCTCGGCATCGCAGCTACAATTTTGGACGTCTGACTGTTTGCTTTTTGGTTGGAATCATGTCGGCCAACGCCACGGAGGTCACGCCTTCGCGGAGGTCTCAGGAAGGCCACGATAATATCGACCACGCTGAGCCGGTAGTAGAGCACTCCTCTGTCCAACCAAAAGGCTCTTCCAGATCGTCTGTCGGCAACTCTTCTGGAGAAGCACATCACGGTGCCGTTGAACTCATCAACTCCAACTCGAACAACGAGAATGGTGACGATGCGCCGGCCAACACTGTCGCGGCATATGAGGCATCCAAACCCGGACGCTTCGCCTTCTTGCGCTCTCGTCAGTTCTACATTGTCCTTCTCATCTCACAAGCGCTGGCTGTTGCAATCACTGGAACAAACACCCTCTCCTCGCTTCTTGCGAACGAAGGCACCAGCATACCGGCTTTCCAGACTCTTTTCAACTATATCCTGCTGTCTTTGATCTACACCTCCTATACCCTGTACAAGTATGGATTCAAGGGCTGGTGTAAGCTCATCTGGAAGGACGGTTGGCGCTACTTCATCCTTGCGTTCTGCGACGTCGAAGGCAACTATTTCACCGTCCTCGCTTATCGCTACACCACTATTCTCTCCGCTCAGCTCATCAATTTCTGGGCCATTGCCGTGGTTGTGCTGATCTCCCTCATCTTCCTCAAGGTGCGCTACCACATTGCACAGTATGCTGGTATCCTCATCTGCTGCGGTGGTCTAGGAATCCTCGTCGCTTCGGATCACATCACAGGCTCGAACGGTGGCCAAGCAGCCGATGCCGTCAAAGGCGACTTGTTCGCATTGCTTGGTGCTAGCTTCTACGGTTTCACCAACGTCTTCGAAGAATTCCTCGTGTCCAAGCGTCCATTGTACGAGGTCCTGGGCCAGCTTTCCTTCTGGGCCATTCCTATCAACGGTGTGCAGGCCGCCATCTTCGACCGCGCATCTTTCCGCACAGCGACCTGGAACTCGGCCGTAGGCGGCTATCTCACCGGCTACACTCTGATTCTGACGATTTTCTACTCTGGCGCGCCGATCGTGTTTCGCATGGCATCTGCCGCGTTCTTCAACATTGGTCTCCTGACCGGCAACTTCTGGGGCGTGGTTGTTGGTGTGAAGGTCTTCGGGCTGAGCATCCACTTCATGTACCCGATTGCTTTCGTGCTGATCATGCTCGGTCACTTCGTGTACTTCGGCACGGAAGGCGTGCTTGGTGAGGCGAGGAAGCCTTGGCTTGGTGAGAACCAGGAGGGTGGAGATGATGGTATCGGAACTGCGAGGAGAAGGGTGGAGAATCCGGGTGTGATGGTTTGAGTTATCGGAGCGAATGATGAACGAGCCGAGGAAGGCTTCATATCTCAGGACTGACGGACTGTCACGATTCTAGGATTTGCGCATCGATCGATTTTGAGTATTTTACATGAGGACAGTACCGCCTGGCCATGCGATTGAATGGAATACGATGAGTCCACGTCGATCAAGTGTCTATCACAATGCATTCTTTCGCTCCATCCTTGAATGCACATGGTATTGAACAGATCGATGCCATTCTGGCTTCGTGTTCCGGACGAACTGGGGTCGCTTGGGTTGTGAAGGATGGTGGATTCAACGATCTTCTTAACATGTCCTCATTGCCAGTGGTAAACTCTTAGAATCAAGCCTTTTTGATCGATTGTACAGTGCAACATAGGAAACACAACCTAACCCTAAACCAAGCCACTAAGGATTCCTCGCTCCGCAGTGACAGCCACCTGCCACCTTGCAGATAGCTGAGCTGGCACGGCTGCGCATGCCACAAAACACTCAGCCTAAGGTAGGCTTCTGCTCGATTGCATCTTGCTTTCGTGGAGCGCTATCCTTCACAACAATGAACTGCATCTGTCGTCGACATCGACATCGCCGAATTTATCACGCAGCCGCGCCGAAGCAGCATCTGCTCTAGCATCATGGCCCACAGATCGTCGAGACTGGTAGGCGATGGCGGCGCAAGCAGCTCCGCTGAACCACCATGGCCATCAGACCTCGGGACGTACGGTGAAACGAGCTCAGATGTCATCGGCGCACATGATACAGTGAGCAGTACGATGCGGCCCTTATATCAGTACCCTGGCAGACCTGGTGCAAGTGGTGGAGTGAGCGGCACGATACCCACAGTCCAGGATCAATATCGCTACGATAACAGCCTCACGCAATGTCATGCTAGAGCTCACTATGGAGGCATGCATATTCATGGACAAATTTTCCAAAATGTCTACGGTCGGGAGCTGGACGGGCACGCTCAAGGACAAAGTGAGCGTGTCGATTTTGTCAATGCTCTTGCTTTTGTTTTCATGGAGTCTCGAGTCGTCCGGCCTACGCTTTCGAATACTTGCTCTTGGCTTTTCCAGAGGGAAAACTACCTTCGGTGGCAGAGGAGCTCGCAATCTGGCAGCGGATTTCTTTGGATTAAGGGGAAGCCTGGATCTGGAAAGTCAACCCTAATGAAACACGCTCTCCAGCACGCGAAAGGAGCATTCGATGGGGTGACTGTGATTCGTTTCTTCTTCAACGCATACCGCCATCGGCTCGAGAGATGCATTAAGGGAATGAACCTCTCTCTGTTGTATCAAATGCTCCAGGCCTTTCTACACCTTCGTGCAGGCTTCCCGCTTCATGGGCCACCTCATGCGAAAGACAAAGGATGGGAAGTCGATATGCTGGGGAATTACCTTGATTGATCAAGCTGTCCAGACTCTCCTTCCTGGTGAAAGAGTGTCTTGTTTCTTCGATGATAGAAAAACCGATAACCGATAGATAGAAAAACAGAAAAACTAATAAATAGATAAACTAATAAATAGAAAAACTAATAAATAATAAACAAAAAAACCGATAACTAATAAATTAAGAAACTAATAACTGATAATTAGAAAACCTAATAACTACTAATTCAAAAAAATTAATAACTAATAATTAGAAAGCTAAATAAAATAAACTAATTAAAAAAGCTAATGATAAATAACTAAAAAAAAGCTAATAAAAAAGCCGATTAAAAAAACCAATAACCGATAACTGATTAAAAAGCTGATAACTAATAACTAATCAAAAAACCGAAAAACGATAACCGATAACCGATAACTGGATCTCAGTTCACGATTTCGCATCCTCTTTTCAAGCCGGCGATATTTAAACATCACCATGCAGCATTGCGAAGAGATCAACCTCGATCGGCAGGATGAACACCTACAGGACATATCAGTGGATTTGCAGAGGAAATTGCCGTATCTCGGACTAATCTTCACAACCCAGCTTGCGACCCAGCCTGATATAACGGTATTTTCTTCTGGGTAGTTATGGTCGTGCGCATGATCGTTGCTGCATACGACAGGGGTGCGACACAGTCACAATTGCAGAGCAAATTGGATGCAGCACCGGATGGTACAGTTCGACTGCTTGCGACCATACTAGAGCCCCCAGAGCACAGAGAAGCCCTTCTGGTGGTAGCTATTCCAAAGCTCTTCCCGACTTGCGCCAGCATGTTGAAAATGCCACCGTCAAGCGCCTGCGTCTCCTGGGGAAATGCATCCGTCAAGACCAGATTGGCGACAACATAGATCAAGTCCGCTCCCACAGGATTCAAAGCCATTGCCTGGAAGACTCCACGCCAATAGCTTGGCCCATTGACACAGCAAGGCTAACAGAAGAGGCGCGACTCCACTGATGAGACAAGCCGCAGGCACCGCGATCGATGGACGCATAAATGGGAGCATGAAGCCGACTGCGACGTTCATAAGGATTCCGACTATGGGTGCGGGTAGGAAGTACAAAGACGCGGTCAACGCCGATTTGCCGAGAACGTCTTGCAGGTATAGGGCCGTCAGCTGCTCGCTAGCGTTAAGAGAACCCCAGAGCATGAAGACAATCGAGCAGACCGTGGTGAAAGGGATGTTAGTCCAAAGAGCGTTAGGAATGAGTGCCGGACGTGATAGTCGAGTTTGCCGACGCATCCAGAGCGCAAATGCAGGCATAAGAGCGAAAGCTAAACAAAACAAGACGATGTTTAGTGGCTCAGATAGAGCTTCTCGGGCATCTGTACCAGTGGCGATTGCCAGCTCATAAGATAGCAGTGCTAAGGAAGAACTGATGAGTAAAGCGCCGAACCAATCGATCTCCTTTCTAAGGCGCTTCAGCTGGGATCGTCCGACCGCACCGTCGGCTCTCGAGGGTAGAGCCCAGAAAGCGATGGCTAAGACGACTCCGTTAAGTAACGCAGTGCCATAGAAGCCCCATCGCCAGCCAATTGTGTCGGCGCAAACACCCCCCAGGACGAGGCCGAGACCAAATTCAACAGCTTGCCCTCCCCCCATAGCAGCAAAAGCCGCGTTCCGACGACGTGGATTGTTGCTTGCTGGGAAGATGCGAGAGGCCACGCCAACCGCGCCAGGGAGACAACACGATGCGGCGACACCAGCCAGAGCGCGCAGTGATATCAACTGGGTTGAGGTTTGGGCAAGCCCAGCCCCCAATGCACTTGCGAATTGCACTAAGGCGCCGACTAAGCAAGCGCGCCGACAACCCAGGACGTCTGCGGCAGCGCCACAAGGTAGCAAAGTGCAACCACATGCAAGCGCGGAAGCAGCGGCAGGCCAAAGTTGTATATCTTGGGGTATATCTAGTTCCGCAGCAATGACGGGTATGCAGACTGTCAACAGGGCCGCAAGGAGGTTGCCAATGGCCGTAATGCATGTAATGCAGAAGATGATGGCAGATGTCTGGCGTCGCGAAACATCTGCGCCGGCCGCAACTTGTTCGTCGAGGTCCCAATTCTCTCCGTTGGTCGGATTAGATTGGGACATGACGGGCTATGGCAGGCTAGAAATTCCAACAGCTTAGAGAACGGATGGGCCGTATTTGATTATGCTTTCGTCTGTCGCAGAGTAAAAGTTGAGCGTAGTACTGGTGTTGGCCTGAGATTCGCTGGGCACGAAAGTGCAGTCACCGGCTGCACGATTTTCTACTCCATGGTCAAAGCAAGGCAAATCGTCTGTCCTGGTGTAGACAAGCTCTTACTTTTACCTACCTAAGTAGGTAATAGGAATTACCTACTTGGGTAGGTGGGTTTGGAAGACAGCTGGCTTTCGGGGAACAAGGCTGGTGAGATTTCCGACAGAATCTTTTTTACGCTGGCACTGTCCGCGGTTCCATTCGTGTCCAGGGTTTGCAGCGAAGGTTGCTTTTAGTTATCCTATCACCGATTGAATGAGAAGTGACAGCCGCATGTAGTGAAAGCTCTATGGCGCAGCACTGCAGTGTTAAGTAGCCCGCATATAGCAGTGGGAATGCTGGGTCTGGAAGCCAGCGAGGCTATAATAGATTGAAGATCAAGACCGTGATTGAACACGCAGTGTTCGCGAGTCCGGGTACCAGTTGTTACGGACGTGAGGCGGATGTGTCGGGCGTATGTATGGATACGGTCTGATTCGGATTCTGAGCTATACGTATACGGATTGGAGTCTCAACCGTCTTGGTTGATCTTATTGACGGGACCTGGCTGAAAGAGCTACATTTTGACGTCCTCTGCGGTTTGCTTGGACTAGCCATTTGGTCAAAGGATGCCATACCCAAAAGGATCGTGAAGATTGTCGACATCGTTGGTAGAAGAGCTCAAGACTGCTAGGGCGAAGATCATTTTTTGCCCTGTCGCAAGTCGGAAGTCGCAATTCGGAAAGCCGAATGCCTCCTCCACTCCAAGCCCGAACCAACCGAGCCAACATCAGACGTAGGATGAAGAAATCGCCACGAGCATTACAATGCCCACGATTGAGACAAATGTACCGCCAAAAAAATATCAGAAGTCACCCAAACTCGACATCCTTCTTTAAAAACGACTGCTGAAGTCTCGTCAATCGCTGACCACCTATGAGCTCATCGTACCGAAACGGATTCTCCTCCGCATCGTCATATACAGACGTTTCGCTCATCTCGCATGGTCCAAGGCTTAGGTTTGCAACTTCTTCTGATTGATGCCATCTCGCCCGCGGAGAGAAGTGCTAGCGCCTTTCTCTCCAGCGTTTGGCGGCAAACAAATGAAAGGCCAGTTCATCATGACACAATATTCTGCTGCCTTTGCTATTCAGAGACACAGCCCTCCTGAACAATCTGGGCGGGCGCGAATATGGAGCGATAGGTCCTGTTTGATAATCCGTCGTCTTTAGACTTCACCATTCCCACCAAAGTATCTCTTCTTCCGACGCTCTCGAAAGAGAGCACCATCCAACCATGTCTTTGACTTCAGTCCCTTCCGCCGTGCAAGGCGTTTTCGCCCTACAAGTCGTCGTCGCGATCCTCGCCTTCCTCCTCTCCCTCGTGATCGCCTCTCTGGCCTCCATCCTCTTCCTCCGTCGAAGCTCTCGCCACCGCGAAGGCCGCACATCACCGCGCGGGACTCTGGCCTTCCTCTTCCCAGGCGCCCTCTGCCTCGCCATCGCCCAAGCCGCCACCGCCGCCAACGTAGGCCTGCAATCCAACAACTCCTCCCCAGCTTCCGTCACACATGCCTTCTCCCTCTACTACCCAGGCAGCAGCGACTCGGGCTCGAGCTCGACGGTCGTGAATCTCGGCTTTCTGAACGCTTTCGCGTTCATCATCACCACCGTCTGCCTCAACGGCGCGGTATGGCTGCACTCGTCGCACGCGACCGCCAACGGGCTCGCGGTGGGCCAGCCCAGTCGGATCTCCATCGTGGGCAACTCGTTGCTCTTGCTCGTCATGCTCGGAACGGGATTTGCGTCTTGGGGCCTCGCCATGTCGTCTTATACCTCTGGAACAAGCTACAGTGGTGTGCTGCAGAACGACTCCGCGAGTCGAGCCGTGTACACCGTCTTCCGCGCTTGCGTTGTCGCGGCTTCGATCAGCGTGTCGGTTGAGGCGATTAGGCGGTTTGTGCAAGTGAAGAATCACTCTTCGCGGGATGTAAGTTGTGCTTTCCCCTATGAATGAACAATCACACCCTTCTAAGAAACACCAAACTAACACCCCCTTTCCCCACAGGCAAGCGAACGCCCCATCCTCCTCCGCCTGGCCCTCATCGCCGTGCCCGTCATCATCCTGCGCAGCATCTTCATCATCCTGGACATCGCCCTGCTTTGGGTGGCCGACACCTATCCCGGGTGGAGCACTTCGACGCAGGAGGCCGTGGCTTTCCTGCTCATCATTTTCGGCCCGTACGCCGAGCTGTGGGTTTTCTCGTTCGTGTGTTGGGGGGCGTGGAGTATGAGTAAGTTGAGGACGGGTGGGGAGAGGTTGTGATTTCACTTCATTTCACTTCATTTGATTGATGTATGAGAGCAAGTAAGGTCGGGTGTAGGGTGAGGATTGATTGGTATCTGGGGTCTTGCGTGGAGTCTGGCGTGTCTTCTTTTGTTTTGATGAATTGCGATTTTGGGGGGTTCATATTTGTTGCTTTGCCTCCGATCGTTCGTACTGCAGCTACAATCATGCTCCTATTCCAAGCTCATGTTAGAAAATTCATCACTCCCACGGCGCCTTAATAACATCACTCCCAACCAGCGCGCCCGCGTCCAGAACCTCCGCCACCCTCCTCCTCTGCTTCTCCCTCTTCTCATCACTCCTCGCCTTGCGCTCCTCATACTTGGCCATTTTCACCTTCTTCTCTCTCCTACGCTCCATCTCCCTGCTCTCCTCATCCTCCATCCTCCGATCAATCTTCCGCATATCATCATCGGTCAGAACCCATGGTCTCGCGAGAACCCTGCTCCGATGCCCCGCCACAGCGGCCCAAAAAGCGGCTTCTTCGTTAGTATCTTTAACAACAAACACACGCTTGAGATCGATCTGCCGCTGGCCTCGGAAAGATGCGATGGTCCCTTTGACTTTCACGATGCGGCCGACGTGCACGGGTTTCTTGTCGATGAGCAGAGACGCCAGGCCGCCCCACGAGGTTTGCACGTCGAGGTTGTCGACCAGCGTGTTGGAGGGGGAGACTTCTTCCCCTTCGCCGTAGAGTTCGGAGTCCTGACGACGCGTGATTTTAATTTCGATCGCGCTGCCGCTGCCGTCGTCGAGGGAGAGGAGGGCGAATTTACTCGCTCCCGCGCCGGGGGCGAGGTCGATTTGCTGGATCAGCCCGCAGAGGTAGACATAGCGGATGGGATGGTTTGAGTGGAAGTAGATGTTCTGGCCTGGGCGGTGAATTGTCGTCAATACTTTTTGTCTATTTGTTCGAAAGTGGCGAACAGTTTCAGGCAATTACCTTCGAAACCGGCCTGCTCGGTCAAGGCGAAGACATCGCTGGCGGTGAGCTTATTCCACACGTCCCAGGTTTGAGACGCGCCAAAGTAGATTTTCTTGTACAGATGGCCTGTTCCGCGCCGGGACAGGGCGCTCGTCATGGCATCGTCGCGGAGCCGGTAGTGCGGACGTCAACACGCGATGTAGGTGGCGGCCTGATGTGCTGTGCTGCTGCTGCTGGAGGCGGGAAAGTTTCGCGCCATCACGTGCGTATGGCGCTAGTGCAGGCGGAACGGCTGGGGATGGGCCGAGGAAGCGGGTTGACGGGACGGTTGTTGCTGATCAACGATACCTCCATGCCCTGGAGAGAGGGTCTGGCTTTGTTTGATTTGTAGATGGGAATCATTTGGTTGATCAGCAGTAAATAATAAGTATCCAATTTGATTACATAGGCTTCACCGAATCCACATGGCTTGTTGACATGACTTCCAAAAACAGTGCCATACCCAACCCGAGACAAAGCCCTCAATACCCAAGAAAGGCCCTTCACCAGCCCCCCGTCTCGCGGCCACGGGCGCCACTCGGCGTGCTTGGGCCTGCAAGCTGCATGACATGTGCCCAGGCATGGACTCGAATCGCGTTTGCTAGGAAATAGCATGCAGGCGGTGCAGTATACTTTCCGTTGCCGTGTAAGCAACAAGCCCTTGTGGATGCCCGTCAGCCATCTCTATTTCTCCCATGACCAAAGCAGCAAATGAGCTAGCCACACCACTCTGCCCAAGGTGCTCGAGCCTACCCACTAGATCTAGTAACCTACTCTTCCAACAAGTCATCATGCTCCATACTATCTATCCACTCTCCCACGACTCTCGTTACACCCACCGCTACTCTTGCTAACAACTATCGCTTTTGCTTGCTTGATTGCTCACCCATCGCTCCCGTGCAAACCCACAATCGCTTGACTTCTTCGACACCCTCTTCTCTACCTGCTTTATCCTCTCACTCTCACCCCGCCAGAGCCGGATGATGCATGCGCGCATACAGTAGCGACTCCAGCCAACTCCACCACCTGACCTTACCGTGCCGCTACATCGAGACGTCCCTCTCAAGCCGCAAGACTTCAGCGCTTTCCCAACCAACTCAATAACCGACAAGCGCACATCCATACACACACAAAACCACGCGCAAAATGTCACCATCATCACCACGACCGCAAACCTCAACCCCCTCAATATGCGCCTTCATCCTCATCCTACTCGCCCTCGCCCTCCCCACCATAGCCCAGACGACCTACGTCGAAGGCCAATTCCAAGCAGCCATCTGGGCAACGGACGGCGGCGACGGGAATCAAAACCAAGACCTCACCGAACCGGCCAAAGCGCAATGTCCCGCCAACTACCCTCAGAGTTGCAGTTCGATTGGTGAAGGAGGATAGTACGTATCTTGCCTTTTTTTTTCTGTTGTGTTATTCTGCCTCTTCAAACCGACGTCCCACTCCCCCGCCACCCAAACTCCCAACATCCAACCCAAATCATCCCAACTCAAATAAAGCACAAGTACAATACCGAACCACAAGCTAACAACCCTCTCCCAACAGCTGCTGCCCCTCCGGCTCCACCTGCCAATACAGCGACAACAAGCAAGTGGGCTGCTGCTCATCCTCCTCGGGGGGCAAATGTTCTGGTTCTCTCAGCAACGGCAACGCCTATCAGCCCACCTCGCACTACGTCGAACCCTCGCCCACGCCCACTTGGACGCAAGTCGACGGCGGCGCTGGAGGTGCCGGCCAGTACAATCCCACCACCACTGTCACGCAGCAGGGCGGCTTTTGCACCACGATTATCGCCGAGGGAGACGGCTTGCCCACGACTGCGAATGCGAGGTGTGGGACCGCGCTTGTCGTGGAGGCGGGCGCGGAAGGGTTGGGGAGCGGGAGAGGTGGGGTGTTGGTTTTGGTGGCGGTGTTGCAGGTGGTGGGTGGGTGGGTTTTGGTTAGGAGGTGGTGAGGTTTCGAAGGGGATTCGATGCATGGAATGTGTATGAGGAGGATTGGGATGGCGCTTTTTTTCCTGGGTTTTCTGGGGGGGACAGCTCTTCGCTTTGCGATTTTTGTTTCTTTCTTTTTTTCCCTCTGGGCGGCGGTTCGGGCGTTCTTCTTTCGTTTTTCGCTTTGGGGAACCGGGCAAAGTATTCCCGGATGGAAAGTTTCATCACATGATTGGGATGACGGTGGCTGGGCTCCAATTCTTTCGCAGGAGACTGGGAACTGTGTATAGAAAGAAAGGCCCTGTCTGTGGGTTTGTACGTATGGAACGATTTCACGATGTTTTTGATATGTAGACCTTTCTGTTCTTTGGTCGGGTAGAGCCTTCACGGCCTTTTTTTTTCTTCTTTTTTTCCTTTACAATTGTAAGAAGAAAGTGCTATGACGACTGGCTAGCTGTGTGTGCTTGATTACCTTATTGTGACCGAGAGTGCCATCAGTGGAGAATCAATATGCAGAAGACTTGTGAGTTTTTTTTTTTATCTTTTTATTACTTGGCTTGACTTCACTTTGGATAAATCTCTAGGACGATCGGATGGATGATTCGATTATGATATCCTTCCTCATCTGCCTGTAGAATTACACACAAAAAAAAAAAAAAAATGTAATAAAATCCGTTCCTAGATCG